>CM077159.1:155703928-155775927 GCA_039583875.1 Platanthera guangdongensis | reverse complement strand
TGATGACATGATTTAATATTCAAGCAATTCAAGCAGGAGAGTGATTATCTCTCTCTAAAAGGAAATCAATATATGCTGATTTTCTTCTTTTCTTGGAATTTCCAATTCATGCCCTCATTCACTCTCCTACCATTCATGATGTTTCCCCAAAAAGGAAATACTGGATATGTTTTGGATCCGAATCCGAACCAAAACATAACAATCACCACCTTGGTTCGGAATTCGGAGCCACCATCTGCACGAAACATCCACTTCACACATCAACAACTGCACCAAGCAACTCTGCACGTAGCACCGCCTCAGCCCGAGGCATTAGCCGACCAGCTCCAGTCGACTCATCTCTGCTCGGGCTCAACCCGTGAACATCGTCGCAACCAGATCGTAGAAACTGACTCTCATAATCCGAGTCCCAGAAGGACGATCCTCTGCACCGCCACGACAATCCACCATGTTGGCCGCAGAAATCATGAGCATACCACCATACGTCGTGGTCCCCATCAGCCGATACAAAATACCGCGCTACACAGCTCTCCTGAGCATGGTACGTCCTCACTCCACCATCAGGACTCCCCCTCGGGCCACCCAACTGTAGCCACCTAAATCCAATCCGCTCAGCGATGACAAACATCCTGCCGTCAGAGTCGCTCAGACTCTCAGTGATGGTGAGGACAACATCACTCTGCACCCTGACCCAGCTGTCACTCAGTCCGCACCCTAGCCTCGAGGCCTTTTTGCACGCTGCGAACTAGCACTCCTGCGTGACTGCACTGTCTGCAATGGTAAAAATATCATACCCTCCTTTTGCCCGGATCGAGATCGTGCTCCACTCAATCCCTTGCCAAACTGCCTCACCTTACTCATCTGCTGCTGCCAAGATGCGACCGCCCTCAGGAGTAGGGCCCACTAACATCTGTCTGGATAGCACTGCGATCGTGACCTTCACTAGCTCCACCGTATCCCTCTCATACAAGAGCATTGTCACAAAGGCCGGGTAAAAAAAAATGAGCGAGTTAAGAGTGAAACGGGTCTTCACGTCTCCCTCCGTCTCTGCAACAGCTGCCTCTAACTGACACAGAAACTGTCTGAACACACATCGTGTACCACAGATAATCTTCTCTCTGTAACATATCTGCGGTTATCATGACCTTCTCATGCAGTACCATCTGTCATAGGTCAAATCCGCCACTGTCGCACTTCTTCAAAAACACTGTCCAGATTCACGTTCTTCCCTGTCATGGTTGTCCTACGGCACGACTTAGGAGACCTGATTAATTCAAAGGTCAGATTTGAAAAGATGGGGAGCGGACCTAGTCGTCACCCACCGCAGTCAAATCGTTCCTCGAATGTCCAATCAGTCGCCTACAGAACCTGGCTCTGATACCACTTGTTGGGATATAACGCGGAAAATATCCCCTAGGCACAACCAAATTAATACAGGATTGACAAGAACGCATAGATCTGAACAAACTCTGCAAACATAAATTAATATAACTGCAATAATAAAGCATGAGAAAATGTACCGGCGTCCGTTACAGAAAACACCGCGGAAGAGCCGGACTCGCTCGATCCGCGGGAGAGAATAATCTGGACTGCAATCCGCTAGCACAGCGGACGCACAAGATTCACCGAGAACCTTCGTCGTCGGATGACGACCAAACAACCCGCCACCAACGGAGAAACACGGTCGAGGCCAACTGCACTCTCGCACGCCATCGACGCCAAGCCGCACCACCGGAGAAAAACACCATCAAGGCCACTGCACTCTCGCATGCCTTCGCCGCCATGTCTGCATCGCCGGAGAGAAACTCCGTCAAGGCCACTGCACCAACGCAAGCCTTCGCCGCCACGCCCGCACCGCCTCATCTACTCCAAGACCGGTAGATATCCTCTCCTCCAAGACCGGTGGTTATTTCCTCCAAAGCCGATGGATACGTCGAGAGTCCCTCACAAGAGAAATGCTTCGCCGCCATCGCACGGTATTGCACCAACTGCAACCACCGGCGGCATCCAACAGGGGTCTCCCACCCCTTGCGGCACCAAGAGTGAGATAGCGGCGGCGGCGGCGGCGGCTCCTCTCTCCAACGCTACCAAGGGCGGCGGTTCTTCTCCCCAAACGGTTACTCCCGGGCTGTTATTCTTCTCTCAGGCGGGCTGGATTTATATATCTCTGCCTCAAAACCATATATGTTATGTGTGACCCATGAATGACATGATTTAATATTCAAGCAATTCAAGCAGGAGAGTGATTATCTCTCTCTAAAAGGAAATCAATATATGCTGATTTTCTTCTTTTCTTGGAATTTCCAATTCATGCCCTCATTCACTCTCCTACCATTCATGATGTTTCCCCAAAAAGGAAATACTGGATATGTTTTGGATCCGAATCCGAACCAAAACATAACAACTGGCGGGAGGAAATATGGAGCTGCAGAAGGGAGAGTCTGGACGGAAGATCGAAATAACGAAAAACTGACACAAAAAACTGAAAAGGATATAAAAACTGAAAAAGATATGGAGCTTACCGGCGGGAGGAAATATGGAGCTGCGGAAGGGAGAGCCTGGACGGAAGATCGAAGTAACGAAAAACTGAAAAAGATATAAAAACTGAAAATAAAACTGAAAAAGATATGGAGCGAGTTGCGGAAGGGAGAGCCTCGACAGAAGATCGAAGTAACGAAAAACTGAAATGAAAAACTGAAAAAGATATGAAGCTTACCGGCGGGAGGAAATATGGAGCTGCGGAAGGGAGAGCCTAGACGGAAGATTGAAGTATGGAATGGAGAGAGAAGAGGGAGCACATATCCAGGAAAATAACGGCGGGGCATCCGGGTGGTAGCGGAAGCGGCAGGTCGTCGTGGCGGTGTCAGCGGAACCGGTGGAGAAAAACGACTAAACTGTTGCGTGTCAGCAGGGAGAACGAAGCGGTGGAGATGCGAGGCGCGGTGTCGCGTGCAGAGGAAGCAGCATGAAGCGCTACAGGGAGGATGACGACAGTGGCAGTAATGGAAATGGTGGAGGGGCAAAACCGGGAGATCAAAAGTTACGGAAAACAGCGGCGGGGCATCCGGGTGGCAGCGGAAGCGGCAGGTCGTCGTGGCGGTGTCAGCGGAAGCGGTGGAGAATAACGACTAAACTGTTGCGTGTCAGCGGGGAGAACGAAGCGGTGGAGATGCGAGGAGCGGTGTCGCGTGCAGAGGAAGCAGTAGGAAGCGCTACAGGGAGGATGACGACAGTGGCAGTAATGAAAATGGTGGAGGGGCAAAACCGGTAGATCAAAAGTTACGGACTACAACATTTTGGCTTGGCTTATAACAGTAGTATAGATATCATGGAAATAATATTCGCATATCATTATACTTGGAATTGTAATATTGGTGGTTATGATGTGAAGATAACCGCATAACCACCGTAACCACCTCTTGCAGGCTATAAAAAGGCTTTTAGGCCTCCTCATTTCTCATCTTTCTCTCATCTGCTTCCTTCTTCCTCAGGTCAGAGCTCTACTGGATTACTCTTACGAGCCACCTCTTCTCCACCAGAAATTCGCCTAAGTCTACAAGTGTGCGACAAGAAGAAAAGTACTACTACAGCAAGCGCTCGTTCGTGCACATTGCCAGAGCACCTATCCTCACGCGAAGCAGGCTGTTGCCCACTGTGAGCTCGAGAATCTCTCTCTCGCCCTCAAAGTGTAACAAGGAGCGGCATGTCGCGCTCGATTCTTCAAACAAGTTATAACTGCAAACAGATTGATGATTTCGATCGGCACGAACCCGGTCGCGTCTGTTTTTACTCAGTTGAGAGGGTTTTCACATCAAAACATCTTGTATACATTTTCTCTCTTATTGACTGTGTGCGCGCTCGACTGCTCCGTAAGCTAAGATGATCCAAATTACTCCGATCCAACCGAAACATTGAGTTTGACCGCAACAATTCTGTTAATTTAAAATTAACATTTGATAAATGATGTTAATAATAATAAATTATTAAGTAGTGATAAATACCCTTTTTGTTAAGGTGAGCTGCGAATAAAGCATTTTCCATCAAAATGGGGCTGCAGTAATCCCTCCATTATGAGTAATGATCATTGATGGGGGTTCCCCCAAAGTTTTCCTGAACTTACCATAGGGGTCCAACCGTCCACCCGAGAAAATACACGAGAGCTTAACCAGCCCAAGCACGCACGCGCCCCCGCACGTGCGTGCATCTACAACGTGCGCCCCCGGGGCGCTCGCACGACCCCCTTGAGCGCACGCGGCGTGCACCGACGGCCGCCACCGACCACTGCCACCGCCTCTGGCCTCCGCCGTCGTCGGGTAACCTGCCCGAGTCGCCTGAACCGCACAGGGGGTACGTCCGTCATTTCATGAAAATTGGTGATATAGGTGACCGAAACGGAGCGACGTCATTCACCAACTCATGATCCAACCCAGCTCAATTACTAGCACGCTCATCAAGAACACTAAAAAGACTCTTAGACCAACATTTGAAGAAGACAAGCAACTTCAGAGAATAGAGAGAGCTCTGAGATTTTTCAATAAGAACGTGAGACTTAGATCGTTTATCTACTTGAAACTCGCTATGCTCCCTCTCTAACGTGCATACCGCCCGACGCTCTCTTGGACGCTTTTGTGAGTTTAAAAGATGGCACTGGAAAGCGCTCCTGCGGATACTTTGTGAAGACTCTTCAAGGATCCAAGGACTTGGCGATTTTCTTCACAAGAACGCTATCATCCAAGCTGCATGGTCTTAGTTTATTTTTTGTTCCTTTTTGTATTCAAAAAATGCAACGGAGAGGTGACAAGTCACCCTCCGAGGAGACCTCCAACACTTGTAAACTCAAAACTAAATAGTGGATTTTGGCCCGACACAATTCTGATCACGTGGTTTTTCACCCTTTCTGGGTTTTTCACTGTATAAAAATCTCATGTCATTGCAGTTGGATTTTCATTGACTGATTGCGCACCCGGTCCTACTCCGAAATAAGGCGGTTCGATTCTCTAAATCGGGGGAAAACCGGGTGACCCACAACAATCATAATGGGGGAAAGGGAACCACCCAAAACCACCTAAGAACCCTGACCGCTAGCAACCAGAATGTCGCCCGGCCACCCAATCGTGTGTGCTAACGCGGGCGCGCGTAGCACTGCGGGCGGCAACTCCCGCCCAGCAGCATACATGCGCCTCTTTTTGTGCCCCCTGGTCGCGCACTCGTTGGTCGCACTCCCCTTAGTGCGCGACCTTGGCCCCACCCCTGTCTACACGCCCCTCCCCCTTTGTCGCGCGACCACGTATACGCTCCTAACACTTAGAACACATTCACGCTCACAGTGCGCTTAGAACTCATCCAAACACACACTACAATTTTTTGTCTTTAGCTCTTGTGTCCACACGATTTGTAGGATTGTTTGCAATGCTCAGCTCGCAGTCGCAGTTCGTTGACATCATTGCCACCAATCCTGCCTGAGCTACCCGAGCCGCCCGAACTGCGGGGGGGTGGGGGGAGGGGGTGGGGAGCGACAAAATCATCATATTTTGAAAAATGGCGATCTGTGTGCTCCAGATTGAGAAACATGATTTGTCTAGTTTGTAGTTATGACAGCTACAACGCCACAATTACCAAACTGCCCCTGTCAAAAATAATAAAAGGAGCTCAGAACCTTCATTTTAAAAGACCTGGTATTCAGCACCTTCAAACATCCTTCAGAGTTCTCCCTTACCGTTTGAAGCTCCCCTTGAAGATCTCCATCAGCCTTTAAAGATCTCCCTCTTTTTTGAAGATCACCTTTGAAGGTAACTTGAAGATATCCTTTAGCCTTCAAAGATCTCATTTGACCTTCGAAGATTTCCTCCCTCGTTGAAGCTCTCCTTCAAGGGCAACTCCAAGTTTTCATTTTGTATTCCATTAAATTCATTGTAACAAGTGGTGACCTATCACGCTCGACAACATAACAACTTGTAACACTCAAAGAAGTAGTGGAATTTGGTTGGCACCAAACCAGTCTCGTGGTTTTTAGAAGTCTCATTGCCAGTTTTTTGAATTCTCTGTCTGTTTGCGCGATTGATTGCTCCCAAGCTAAGACGGTTTGCTTCGAGCAGTCTACGAGCGCTTCGAGTGACCCACATCAAATTGGCATTGTTTGTGGGAAGATGTTCCCAAACTCTACAAAGATACTCGGAAGACAGTACCCGTATAACGACTGTACTCGTGACAAACATCAATGGTAAGAAGAACTACCTGCACTACTGAAGGATAGACCATGGGGGGATGTCAACCTAGCTCCCTTTAACTCGCTCATCAATGCGCCCCTCACGGAAGATGTCATGAATGCACCCATGACGACATTGGAGGGGCGCATGCGCTAGATGGAATAGTGATAGGATAAGAAGCTCGTGTTCCAAAGGAACATAGGAGAGCCACGAGCTCTTAATCCTTCCCTGAGCATGTAAGTACACCTCCGGACTCTAGAACATGCTCCGACTGAGCACTTCACTCACGAGCATCACATGCCCGAAGAAGAGTTCTTCGACGCAGCCAGCTCAATGCTCCCATTTCGGTTGGCCAGAGAGCCCGATGTCTACCATCACCACCACCGCTCGGGAGCAGCAGGCTTCGAGAATGTAATTGGAGGGCTCACTCACGAGGAAGTATGTGAAGTGATCGCAGAAGAGTACAGACAAGTTAAACGAAAGGTCGCGCTCCCCCTCTGCCCTCTACGCAGAGGCTCCCCATTAGCACCTCAAGTCCCGGAACATCCAATTTCGCATGACTTCAAACTCTCGCACATTGAGACATTCGACAGGACAGACATTTCCGTGTAACGCATCAACCACTTCACCACCATCATGCGATTTACAACTCCCAGACCAACTGATATGTCTAATGTTACCAACAATACTCAAGGGGCAAACATGAACCTGGTTCAACTCTTTGAGAGAAAGACCGTCGGCAGCTTCGCGGAACTGACACAATAGTTTATAGATCAATTCATAGCCAATTGTGGGATTGTTAGAGATCACTATCATCTACCGGGGATCCTCTAGAATGAGGGAGAGACCCTTAAGGATTTATTTCACCGCTTCACTGCAAAGGCATGGTACATTCATGGGGTCGACCCAGAGCTCCCTGTGAAGTATCTTCTAGGGAGGACTCCGCCCAAGTGATTTTTACTCGACATTGGTGAGGGAAACAGTGCCCAGTTATCCCAACATCATGCACCACATCGAAACTCAAATCGTTGTTGACAAAGCCATTAAGACACATTGATAACATTTTGAAGGAAGTCAGAAGAGAATGGAAGAGCAGGCCCCTAGAAGATAGGAAGAGTGCCAAAACAACAAGTGTCGACAAGACCCCCGGAGCGATCAGGGTCCTCATCCCCCTCGAGATTACACTCCACTCAACACATCTAGAACTAATGTGCTCTAAGCCATTCAACACAATCTACCAAACTAGAGGCCGCGTGAACTCCACCCGAATGTTATGGGCGACCAGTCAAAGTACAGTGAGTTCCATCGAGAAACCGGACACACTACTCAGGAATGCATCAAGCTTAAAGACGAGATCAAACGTCTTGTTTTTCAGAGAATCCTTAGCAAGTTTCTGCAAGTGCAGGCCCATAATCAGACGGCACCGCCTCAGCCCAGAAGCGATCAGCCACCCCCGCATCAGGGAGCGTAGGGGGCAGTCAAGTGGTAGAAGAAGTGGACACCACAGTTGGGTCCCCCTTCCGTTCCAGCTCTGTCAACTCCATCAACCAACGTAAAGGAAGATTGAAAAGTTTAGAAGGCGCAACAGACCGCTTCTATTAGTTTCGGAGATGACAATCTGGAGGGACTTCTCTTACCTCACAAAGAGCCCCTTGTCATCAGTGCGAGAATTAGTGACCAAGCTTCTGCGCAAGAGGGGCAAACATGAACCTGGTTCAACTCTTTGAGAGAAAGACCGTCGGCAGCTTCGCGGAACTGACACAATAGTTTATAGATCAATTCATAGCCAATTGTGGGATTGTTAGAGATCCCTATCATCTACCGGGGATCCTCTAGAATGAGGGAGAGACCCTTAAGGATTTATTTCACCGCTTCACTACAAAGGCATGGTACATTCCTGGGGTCGACCCAGAGCTCCCTGCGAAGTATCTTCTAGGGAGGACTCCGCCCAAGTGATTTTTACTCAACATTGGTGAGGGAAACAGTGCCCAGTTATCCCAACATCTCGGCTGGCCATGGCCACCCCTCGCGACCGCGAGGCACAGCCGGCGCCGTCGTCGGCCTTCCCGGCCGGCCGACGCGGCCTCCCCCGCGGCCACAAGGCCTAGGCCGCAAGCCGCACCCCACGTCCTCACCCCGCGGCTGCGCTCCCTCGGCCGCACCCCGTAGAGGGGCCGTCCGGGCGAATTTAGCCAGCCATCCGCGCGTGCGGCCGCAAGGAGCAGCCGACGCCCGGGCCGGTTGTCCACTTTACTCGTCGGCGGCATGTCGCTCCGCCGGTCGCGACTCCTCTTCCTCCCCCAGCAGTCGCCCGCCACGAAAGAGTCGCCGCCTCGAGAATGGTGTTCCCTCTCCACCGTCAGATCGTTCCGTCGCGATCGTCGGCGCTCTTTACGTGGGTAACCAACCACCCACGTAACCACCATCATTAGTGAGGGGTTTATTTATTTAATTACGGTCTACATTCAGAAAATATTATATAAATAATGCATGTTTAAAACTATGTGTAATATAGTAAACACTTTGTAATTCGGGTGGTTACGGTGTATGAATATGCGCATAACTACTGTAACCACCACCTGGGGCATATAAAAAGGCCCCCAGATCGCTTTCATTTGTAACTTTTCTTCTCCTAGCTTTCTTCTTCCACAGGCTAGAGCACTGTCAAAATTCTCCTACAGGGTACCTCCTCTCGTCGAGCCACCCAAGAATTCGTCTTTCACAACGCTTCAAGGAAGAAGACGTCATGTCGGTTACTCTGAGAATTCTTCTACGTGTGCAGAATCCTGCAAGCCTTCACCGACATGTCATTACGAACCTAGCAGCAGTATTGAACAGCCCGGTTGCGTCGAAGTACGCTCGCTATCACTACAAAGTATTAGGAACAGAGTTTTATGTGAGGTGGTTTGTCGCCCACCAAGCGTATCAAGATTCTCTCTCATCTCTGAATTACAGCAAGTAGGGGTCTATCGCCCTCGATTTCAGTCACAATCTGCAAACCGCCGCCAATAGTGAGATTTGACCGGCACTGAACTAGTAACGTGATTTTTTACACATTTGAGAGGTTTTTCACGTTAAAATCGTCTTGTGTATTTCCTTATTTATTCTGTGACTGTTTGCGCACTCGACTGCTCTACGGGTTAAGACGACCTAGTTTATTCCGATCTACCAGAACCGTTGAGTTGGCCGCAACAAATTTAAAACGGAAAATTATTAATAAAGAGAGGTAAAATCAGAAAGTAAATGCTTAATCAAATGTTGTTTTCCTTTTTAATATTGTTGCGGCCAAACTCGACACCCCGGCCGGACCGGATTAATTAGAGAAATCGTCTTAGCTCACAGAGCGGTCAAGCGTGCGCACATTCAATGTGAGAGAGATTATGCACACAATGTTTTGACATAAAAAAACCCATCAACCGCGTAAAAAAAATCACGCGACTGGATCAATACCGGTCGAACTCAACTATTTGCTTTCAGTTATAACTTTCTTAAAGAATCTAGGGCGACAGGCCGCTCCGCATTACACTTTGAAGATGAGAGAGTTACTTAGGCTCACAACAAGCAACATACTGCTTCACGTGAGGTTACTTGATGGGGCGTTGTGGGCAAACGAGTTTGATGTAGTAGGAATTTTCTTCTCCCCACTTGCTTGTAGACTTAGGCGGATTTTTGTTGGAGAGGCTGTGGCTCAAAGGTGGCTCAAAGGAGGAATCCAACAGAGCTCTGGCCTGAGGAGGAAGATAGCAGAGGAGAAAAGATGAGAAATGGGGAGGCCTGAGGGCATTTTTATAGCCTCGAGGAGGTAGTTTTGCAGCTATCTGCACATCATAATCACCAATATCATAATTTTAATATAGTTCAGGACGAATATTATTCGTATATTTAATTTTACTAAATGCATGCCCCTACTAAAAACATGACTCCCACTACTGGTGGTGGTTACGCGGGTAGTTACCCGTGCATCGGATGATCGTGATCGTGACAAAACGATCGGATGACGAGGAAGACACCCAAGGAGGGCAAGAAAGGCGATCGGCTAACCCCTCAAGGTTGTCGGCCCCGGTGAAGATTGTGGGCTGCCAACGTGGTGCCGTCCGGAGGTGCGAACGACCAGCCACACGTGAGCGGCACAGCGGGCCCGGCCCCCGGAGGCTGCCACCGGGAGCGACCGCGGCGCCGCCCGCCGGGCGCGGCGGTGGCACCGGGCACCGGCCGCAAGGATAGGCTGGCCAGAGCCATCCCGAGCGGGGGCGGCTGGCCAAGCACACCCGAATGGAGGGCGGGGTACGGCCGACCGCACTCGACACCTCCCACGGAGGCCGCGAGAGGGTAGGCTCCCGCCGAACGGATCGGCGGGTGGGATCGTCGGGCCTCGTGGCCACGGACGCGCGACCTCAAGGTGAGGCTCTTAAGATGGCTAGAAGCCGGGCCGGCGGCAGCTGGATAGAGGGGCTGGCCTCGGTGACCGGTCTCGGGCGGTTCGGAATCCCGCATGTGCGGATTGCGCGCCATTACACGCGCCGATCGAGCGCGATGGCGCTCGCCGATCGAGCGCGATGGCGCTCGCCGATCGAGCGCGTGGCAGTCCCCCCCCCATAATCTCCATTTAGGATGATGAAATCATGGGTGTATAACGCCGTGTTCGCCTAGCGGACCCAATGAGGCAGAGAGGAGCCCTTGAGATGGGTTAGGGGATCAAAAGCCCTATGAAAGCTGCGCTAGCCAGCCCACATCCGCCCAGGAGGCGGGCGAGCCGGGGCAGCCGGCCCGCATCCGCTCAAGAGCCGGGCGAGCCGGGGGGCCAGCCCGTATCCTCCTAACATGCAGACAAGCCGAGGAAGCTAACCTGAATCCGCTTAAAAGGCAGCCAAGTTGTGGGTAGACGACCCGCCTTCGTCTAAGAGGTGGTCGAGCTGCTGGAACCCAGCTCGCACTCGCCTAAGCGGCAGGCGAGTCGCGAGAACCAGACCGCACTCACCTAGGGGACTGGCTCGCTGGGTCGCGCTCGCCCCCGTATGTGGGGCGCTAGTAGCATGTATTTAATGTAATTGGGTCTGCCAGTAGCCTCTCCAAACAACAGAGTTTCGCTATTTGCAGACCCACCTTAGGCTGCGTATAGTAAAACAGAAAGGCGGAGGTACACTATTTGCAGGCCGGACTCAGAAATATATAAATAGACCCATATGGGTACCTTAGAAAAAAACCCACATTTCCTGGTCTTGTAGCGCTTTCTGAGGTACCCTTAGCTGAGCACTGGCTAAGGAGGGGAAGCGCTCTAAAATCTTTCGGGTGTGTGGTGGGTCCTCTGTGCTACAGCCGTAGGTCATTCTCCAATCCTAAGTTTTCGGTTGAGCGAGCTCATTTGGAGAAGTAGGTGTGCAGTCACCCCTTATTAGAGTCCGAACTCCACAGAAGCCAGTTTCGGGTTTCAACATTTTGGTGCGGTGAGCGTGGAGCGTGACCAGCATAGAAAATCCTTAGTGAGCTCAATGATTGGAGGCGAAGGACAAGGAGCTGACCAGGCGGACTCGCCGCCTCCCGTTCCCCAGGCCACCCTCGAAATGTTCGAGTACTTCAAGAAGGAAGTCAAGGATCTGATACTCTTCACACTCGCAATGAGTGCTCGACGCCCTCTGCCCCCGTTGTCGTTGCCCCGTCTCTATGCGAGAACGCCCCTGTCAAGCAACCTGGTTGGAGGTCAAGGCACTGGCCAAGGTGACCTCTCGGGTGATTCGTAACTTTATATGGGGGGGGGGGGGGGCATTTGTCGGCATGGGTTGCCTCAGGCCATTGTCACAGTTAATGGGTCACCGTTTGTCAGTTCAGATCGATTTCATCAGCTTTTGTGGCCAACTCGGGATAGACCTCAGGTTCGTGTTGGTCCGCCACCCTCGGAGCAACGGACAAGTAGAGGCGGTAAATACGATCATAGTAAACTTGTTTAAAAAAGGTGGAGAATTTGAAGGGAAGCTGGGTGGAGCAACCTCCTTCGGTCCTTTTGGCTCTGAGGACCACGCCCAACATGGCCACTGGATAGACTCCCTTCAAGCTCTCCTACGGCTGTGAGGTGGTCCTTCCAATAGAGTTCGAGATCCGGACGCTGTGAGTAGTGGAGGCAGGGGAAAGTAGTGAAGAATGGAGGGTCGAGAATGAGAACTAGTTACGACTCTCCCTAGATCTAGAAGAGGAGATGTGCGACCTGACAGCAATTCGACGGGAAGAAGTCAAGCGGCGGATGACCAAGTATTTCGACAAGCATGTGAGGATCAAGCAATTTGTAAAGGGTAACTTGGTCTTGAAAAAGGTCGATGTTGTCGGAAGGTCGGCGGCCGTCGGCAAGCTGAACCCAAATTAGGAGGGCCCCTATGTAGTCAAAGAAGCCTTGAAGTCGGTGGGTACCACCTCCAGAATGTGGGGGGGGGGGGGGGGGGGAACCCCTTAGTCATGCCTGGAGTTGCGATGACTTGAAGCACTTCTACACATGAAATTGAATAATAAAATAGTACTTTTCCACATCTTTGTCTGTCTTCAATGATCCATCTGCTTGATATAATGAATGTGTAGAGTGGCTGGCCAAGTGAAAAGCTCGGTTGATGTTCAACACCTGACGTCAGGCTCCTATTGGTTGATTGGGCCGATGGTAGCGCCCAGTGACTGGCCAAGTGAAAAGCCTGGTTGATGTTCAACACCCGTCGTCAGGCTCCTATTAGCTGATTGGGCTGGTGGTAGTGCCCGGTGACTGGCCAAGTGAAAAGCCCAGTTGATGTTCAACACCCGCTGTCAGGCTCCTATTAGCTGATTGGGCTGGTGGTAGCGCCCAGTGAATGGCCAAGTGAAAAACCCGGTTGATGTTCAATACCCATCGTCAGGCTCCTATTAGCTGATTGGGCCGATGGTAGCGCCCAGTGACTGGCCAAGCAAAAAGCCTGGTTGATGTTCAACACCCGCGGTCAGGATCCTATTAGCTGATTAGGCCGGTGGTAGCGGCCGGTGACTAGCCAAGTGAACAGCCCGGTTGATGTTCAACACTCACCGTCAGGCTCCTATTAGCTAATTGGGCTGGTGGTAGCGCCCGGTGGCTGGTCAAGAGATAAGTCTGAATTGACGTTCAACACCCATCTCCAGGCTGATATGAGGGGTAAGAACTCCTGGTGACTTGCCAAAAGGGAGAATCGGAGGAACGAGCATCTCCAAGGGCGAGCACTCAAGGCGAGCTCTCGGGGCGAGCACTCAAGGCGAGCTCTCGGGGCGAGCACTCAAGGCGAGCTCTCGGGACGAGCACTCAAGGCGATCTCTCAAGGCGAGCATTACAGGCGAGAACCCCAGGCTAAGACTCCAGGCGAGCTCGGACTCGCCCCTCTGGTGCCTGTTTGGCGAGTCCCCCCCCCCCCGCATCCGTGTGGTGGTTTCCCTCATGATCTCCATTTAGGATGATGAAGTCATGGGTGTACAACTGTCTCAACCCGCATTTTCTCTGAATTTAAATGAATATCAGAGTAAGAGAAAACACGCGTCGTGCAGGGGATAACTGCAGACTTTCAGGTAAACTCTAATCCTAACACAATTTATGAAAATATCAATTTTTAATGTGAAGAAAGCATGTTTTAAGTTAAGTTTTGGATGGCCGTATCCCTCGACTCAGCGGATTAACTAGTCCACGACTGAAAATATAGGTTTACGTTGTGGAAAAATACCTTGTTAACATTAATTGATATCCTACATGAGCAAAAACATCCATATAGGACAAATCATGGTATGCACGACTATAGATTTAATATAAGTATGAAAATAGCTTTTATGTTCACCAAACATAATGATGTTATTTTTGAAAAATGACATGTATGTGGTGATAGAAGAAATACTTTTATAATTTAAAATATCTAACATGCAATCTAGCATAAAACATTTCCAAAGAGCAAGTAAAGACAACAAGTCATACAGAAAAGACTTAGCGGCTAGCAAGTACTTAACATTATACAAAAATATAGTGGGCGTCAACAACCTGACACGAACAAACTAAAGGATATGTATGTCTGAACTAAAGGAAAACAAACAACAACCTCACAACCGGTGAGGAAGAGACAGCAACAGAACACCAGCCTAAAACCAACCTTAGCCGCTCAACCGGCTACTTCTCCAAACCTAAGACATTCAAAAAAAGAACAACTCAGCAAGAAAGAAAATACAAGTAGAGATCAAAGATCAAAAAGTTAGCAATAAACCAAAAGGAATAAAGGGTTACCAACCCTAATTCAAGAATAGTGAGAAAAGACTAACTTATGAGCTCAACAGTAAGGAATTTGTACCAAGTGTGATAAAGATCTATGCTTTATGGAACATATAAATAAATAACTGTAAGTATAAGGAATTAATTAGCCCATAGCTTGGTGAACAAAAGAAAACATCGGCCATCCGGCACCTACGGTGGGGGGAACCTACCCAACACACCAACAGTAAAAAACTTCACAAGGGCACAAGGAAAGGTGGTCTTATACCTTAACACAGCCAAAACCGGGGGAAAACCGGCACCTGCGGTGGTGGGAACCTACCCAAAACACCAGCAGTCACATGCCACACAGGGCAAACCCACTAGGAAAATAATTCACCAAAATAAAAGGCATCAAGTTGGTGGTCCTTTATCCACTGTCAACATAGACAAACCATAACCAAAACACTGGGTTTCTCCGACAACAACAAGGAGGAAAATAAATCCCAGAAATCGGCCTAACGCCAAACTCAACGAATTAGTTACAATTTGGCCACAAAAATACCAAGTCTGCGGAAAAGCATCGAGTCAACTCGACGTCTGGCCTACACTCAACGCCGCGTTGAGTACATTCAGCGCACTCAACGTCAAACAACTTTACTTAGTGAATTACCTTCACCCGGCGCCGCATTGAGTCCACACGACGCTTAAACAAAAGCTCGGAGTCCACTCGACTCCAGAGCACATTCACTCAACGCCAAGCCTGACTCAGTCAACACACTCAACACCAAAGCACAACACTCAACGTCTAACAATTAACTCAACGATATTGTCTTCACTCAATGTCTTATCGAGTTCACTCAACGCCGTGCCGAGTTCACTCAACGCCGCGTCGAGTTCAATCAACGCCGCATCGAGTTCACTCAGCACACTCAATGCTTTTTACTTAGTCTCGAAGCTACTCAACGTCAAGGCTTCACTCAATGCTTTTTCAGTTAACACCAAGTACTCACTCAATGCTGTGTTGATTGCATTCAACACACTCAACGCTTTTTACTTAGCTCTTAATACCACTCAACGCTGCATTGAGTTTATTCAGCACACTCAACACTTTTCATTTAGCCTCTCGGACCACTCAACGTTGTGTTGAGTGTATTCAGCACACTCGACGCTTTTTACTTAGCCTCTCAGACCACTCAACGCAAAGCCTTCTACACTAATCCTGACTTAGACTAATAGCTGCATAAACCGAATCTAGGCAGATTAACAGACAGCCCGACACTCTACGGATTTTGCCTAGACTAACAGTCAAATAAGATGAATTTACTTAGATTATTTGGTAAAAATTTTACATATACTAACGATCAAATACGACAAATGGTCCTTGACCAAAAATTTAGCATTAAGCAACAGGCCTATATGGCCAAACCCTACCCTAATCCTAATTTTTGTACATGTAAGGAAACAAGATAACAGGAAGAAAAGGATAAGCAAGGGGGAAAACCGCCACTTGCCTCAAATCTCGCCGAACTCCGGCAACACCAGCACTCCTCACGGATCGGGCCGCAGAAACACCTAAGCAGCAAAACCTGAAACTTTTTGAGAAGAGAGAAGGTCAAAACCGCATACCTTAATCTCTAAAAATCCAAGAAACGGGAAAAACTCATCGTAAAAACGTAGATCTTGGAGAGAGCTAACCGGATCTACCTTTCGTCGACGATTTCGAGCACCGACACTCCTATAAGTGGAGGCCGAAAGCCTAGCGAAACACGCTGCCCTCTTCTTCCGCACTCTCTGTCTGATAGCTTGGGGAAGAAGATAATGAATAGTAATCGGTCTAAAATACACATATAATATATTATAATACTATATACACATAATATAATATATATTATATTATCTTCTAGACAAATATAATAAAATATACACATGATATAATATAATATCATATTATAATATCATAACATAGTATCATGTTAAGATATTATATAATATCATATAATTATTAATAATGAAACATCCAAATAGCACAAAAACTCGAATCCACTCGAATTTCTATGAAATTTGAATCGAAATTAAATATCGATGCTACGAATCCAGCGACGAAGTCAAATTTACGATTCGACAAACCAAACTCGGACAAAAACTCCCCCGAAGCCCAAAACATCAAATATCTCAAAAAGGTTCCACCGAGTTCCAAAACAAACCCGGCTCGCAAGTGATATCTCAAAACCGTCCTAGAAATTAGCCAAGCTAATATTCTAGGCCAAAACCTTGAATACCAAATGAGCAAAAGTCACGTTCCAGCAATGATACTCGTTAACTACGCATCAACGTAATGACCTGACGTCAAAATACGTCACTAAAGGGATTTTAAATAAACCTTGGAAAATTAGGGGCGTTACAACAACCCCGTATTCGCCGAGTGGACCCAACAAGGCAGAGCAGAGCCCTTGAGATGGGTCAGGTGTTGAAATCGAAAACTCGTTCTTTGTGGAGTTCGCCCTTGGGGAAGGGGTGATCGCGCACCTACTTCTCTCATGCAAGTCAAATAACAAAGGAAAAGAGAAGGGAACTAACTTAAGGGTTCGGCGTGGAGGTCCCACCATACACCCGAAAGATCTTAGAGCGCTTCCACTCCTTAGCCAAAGGCCGAGCTAAGGCTACCTCAGAAAGTGCAAGAAGATCTGAACATTAGTAAGCATGCCTTCTGAGGTACCCCTTGGGTCATATTTATAAATTTCTGAAAACGACCTGCAAATAGCCAACCTCCGCTGTTCCAAATAGTTATGTACAACACGGGTTGGCCTGCCACCAACGTAATTCTGTTGTTCTAACAGGCTATAGGCAAACCAGCGGGGGCAAAATGGTAAAAAAACATCATAGGTCGTTGGGCGAGTAGCCCCCTGATATCCCTACTCGCCAGGGATGGCGAGTACGGGCCCGGCTGGCCCTGCTCGCCCCCTGGTGATCTCACCTTGCCTGGGCGAGCTGGGGCCTGTCGAGTTCTGGACCCCTAGGTGCTCGCCAGGGACTTAGATCGTTCAATCCGGCTGGTCCGCTTTTGAGAAATTGAGCCCGACGAACGCTGGGCTCCATTCGACGAATGTCGAGCTTCGTTCGACGAGCGCTGATCTCTGTTCGATGAACTGAGCGGACGTGGGCTGATTGGGCTTCACCCAATTCCGAGGTAAAAGACGTTGAGTGTCTGGCCTTCACTCAACGCTACGTCAGAACGACGTTGAGTGTCTGGCCTTCACTCAACGCTAAGGCATGGGGCTTTGAGTGTCTGGTCTTTACTCAACACTAATTCAAAACAGCGTTAGTGTCTAGGTTCGCGAGTGCTCCTTGAGAAACTCCACTCGCCCTGGACGGAAAGTGCTCGACAGGGTTGGCCCTCGCCGCCTCTTCCTGGCTGTTAGCGAGTGAGGCCCTGCTGGCCCTATTCGCCTACCACTGGACGGGCTCGCCTGGGCGAGCCGGGGGATGCTGAGCTCTGGCCCCCCAGGTGCTCGCCCGGGACTTGGAAAAAGGGAGTTGGCCGGTCTGGCTCCTGGCGACCCCATTCGCCGGATACATGGTTGTAACAATCCTCGCTCGTTTTGAGCTTGGCAAAGCTCAGAAAGAATCATCCAACTCCAAGTGTTTGGTGAGTGTGGTAGGGGCCAGAGAGAATCTTTGGGTGGGGTCCACCTGTGACTATATATACATGTCTGCGTACCTGGGTGACTTTTGACATTCCCTTCTCTCTAATCTTACCGATATGCATATCCCCAAAAAGATCCAAGAGAGGCTTGCCCGAGTTCGCGAGGCTTTGTCTGCTCGCGTCGCCGGCCTGATCGCAGTTCCCCTCAGCATCCCGCAAAGCGGTTCGGCTGATCCCAATCCCGCTAAGAGGGCAAAACCATTCCCCCAAGCGGCCAAGCCTATCTTTTGTGACCTGAAGACCACCATGTAGCACGGGACTGGTTCCTCTACTCTGCCCGCCTTTGAGATGGGGAAAAACATTGTTGACCTTTGTACCGACCCGGATATCCTGCGGTATGATGGCAAGGCCTCCGCGCCACGAGTCAAGACCCCCCTCAGCGACTCGCGGCTTGAAACTCCAGAGAATCGCCTGTGAGACCCGTCGCCCCCCTTTGGGAACCTGGGGCTAGACTCGCAGAGGCTGAACTCGCTGATTCGCACCCCTTCCCCTCAACGACCTGTCGGGACCGCGAGGGGGGGGGGTGTTTAAGCCGTCCCCGTGTCGGGCTTCAACCTCCTCTCGCCAAGAACACACCGTCCGTGCTGCGGCAAGAATCTGAGGCTGCCCCCTCCCCGTACTTTCTTGGGGGTACCGAGCTCGTCGGGTAAGCTGGCCTTCACCGGTTCCTACCCTGTAATTTTCCGGAGTACCCGTCTTTCATACTTATGCTTAACCGTCTCTACAGCTCTTCCCAGCCAGTCTGAAGCCGAAGAATCTTCGGGACCAACCCGCTACTCGCCCTTCCCTTCTCCAAGCTCGCTAGACTCCTACTTGGGTTCCGAAGTCGACAACGACGAGCTCACGAGGAGGGGAATTGGGCTCTTCAAGAAGCTGGTGCGTGGGCTGCGCCAGGTGCAGGAGGAAAATGAGGCGCTGTAGCGTGACTACGTGCGGCTTGCGGACGAGGTGAGGGGCAACCCGGCAGGCGAGTCGATGTCCCCTTCCCAGCTTTTGGATGAGATCGATGAAGGCCTCCAGGTAGCCCAAAGGAACTCGGGGCGGATTTACGAGCTCCTAAACTCGCGGCGGTCTGCGGGGAGGGAGACGCGAGGCTGGGGTAGATAGAAACGACTCCATTGTCGAACCTACCGACACTCGGCTCCTGGCTCCCTCAGCCCGCGCATTTGAACTTGTCCCTCTATTCTTCTATATTTGATTTCTCCAAACAGTATTCTCCCCTTAGCCTGTAATAACTTTGAATATTTTTTTTTTGATTTTAATGTTTGGTATCCAAATAATATATCGCTGTTTATATTCAGCTCGGCATGTGATAGGACAAGTCATAGAAGTCGACGAGCTGGGGTTGGCGAGCTGGGATAGGCGAGCTGGACTAATCGGTCAGCTCGGCCCCAAATTTCTTTTTCTATAAATAGGCCCCTCACTAACCTTGTATCATCGCCTTTACTGTCTTCATAATCCCTCTTCTCGCTTTCCCCTTCTTTTCGTATTCACGCTTTTAGACTTTACACGAGCATGGGCAAGACCAACCCCGACACCGATGGCCACTCCAAGTGCGCCCAACACTTCACTGACTATTGCTTCTTCGAAGGGAACACAAGCGAAGCGGAGCTCGAGGAGTTCGTCACCGACTACGTGCCTCCTGGCTTTGAGGCGCGCTGACCTAGGGAGCGAGAAGCCATCAACACTTTCTACTCCGACGAGCTCGCCTTCCCCATCTCGCATTTCAAGGTGGGGTTGCGCTTACCACTCTGGACGAAGGTCCGCCAGATATTGAAATATTATGGCGCGGTGCCCGCGCAACTCAACTCGAACGGCATCGCCATGATGGTGGCGTTTGCATGCTTCGTCCGCCAGGAGCGAATAAAGTTCAACCTGACCGTCTTCAGGAAACTCTTCTCCTACAAGGCGACCCCGGATGACGTCACCTACTTTGGGGGCTCCCTTATCAATGTTCGCGAGGTCGCGAACAAACATCATAACTGGATGACCAAGATCGCCTTCATCAAGGGCGATCTCGGCAACCTCCCCTACTCGCCCCAGCAGAAAGGCGAGAACGTGTACCACCCTCCCATCGTGTCCGGCAACGACGCCGAGCTCAATAAATTCTTCCTCCACAAAGACTTTGAGGACGCCTTCCTGCGAAGGGGCCTCGACTCGCTCCTCCCCGTTCTTCCTGACGAAGGTACTTTCTCTTCTGCTTCATGCTCAACTCGCCAAATTTCATAGAATTTTTCTGAATTTTTTCATGCAGGGGAGCGACTGATTCCTGCGAACCCGCCATTCGCGGACTCGAGACTATTCCCCGACCCTCTCGTACGCGAGAAGGCAGCGGCGGCGGCCTGCCAAGATGAGCCGGTTTCATCCAAGCCTTCATCCAGCAAGAAGCGACCTGATCCTGCGGGATCAAGGTCGCCCTGTAGCCAACAACCGCAAAAGAAGGTGAAGAAAACTGTGATGGTTCCCCGGGCGAGACATCAACAACAACAACAAAAGCCTAAATACATGAGCTCGCCCGAGACCAACCCGTATGGGTCGTCGGAGAGCCCACTGAAGGAGATCTCGGGCAAGGGGAAGGGGGTGGCGAGTCCTCTGCTCCCCCTGCTGTGAAGAAGGCTGCCAGCGAGCCAGGCATGCCGAAGGGCCACCCCCTCTTTGGCTTCGGGGGAAGGTGGAAAGACTCGGCTGGAGAGCCCATGGTCCAGTGGGATGAGTTGGCCCACCGAGTCTGCATCTCCACCCTTCACCCTTCCTGGACTGACCGCCAGCTCTCCACCGGCCATGCCTACGAGCTCGGCTTCGGCCTCTATGGCTGCGAGGACATCGATGCCTATAAGGGTATGGCCCTGCGGTAGCTCGGCCACGAAGGCATGCAAGCCCATATGTGGGTCTTTGAGCTGCATCACATGATTATCCGTCACAGCTTCAACCTTAGCAACCACCTACAGAAAGCCGAGTAGGCACGCGACGTCACCAAGGACAAGGCCTTTGAACTGGCTAGGCCACTCGGCATCACCGAGAACTTACTCGCCCAAGCTGTCGGTAGGCTGCTAAGTACCGGTTTGCTTCTTTCCCTTTTTACTTGGGATTTTTCTGCCTTCTCCGTTATAAGTTTCATTATCCTTTTTCCCTTTCAGGACGCCAAGGCCGCCGATGAGTTGCGGGCTCGTGCCACCGGGATGGAAGAAAAGAACAACCAGCTGCGCGCCCGCACGACTGAGTTGGAGGTTCGCCTTGCCGGGCTGGAAGAGGAGAACAGGGCACTGGAAGCGGAGAATAAGGGCCTCCATGCCGAGGTCCTCCTCCAAGCAGAAATCTTCTTCCCCCCCGGACAATAGCGAGCCCCCTTCCCGTACAAGAGGTCGAGAGTCTTTGGCGAGGCCGAGGTCGCTGAAAGGTTGCAGGTCAACTCGATCGCGTCCGCCGAGTGCACCCTTCAGATGATGAAAGACATGGGGGTGCTGGTAGAGGGATGCGAGGAGATCACGGATCGGGACCTCATGCCGAGTTTTTTCCCGCCGACCCCGCCTAGCGAGGAGGATAGCTTTGACCTGCTATTCAGGAAGGGCTTCAAAGACGACCTATCCAGAGGAGTGGGCGAAGATCGCCAGTCCGTGGGGGGAGGCGAGAGATGACCCACTCCCCTTTTCTTTTTTTCCTATGTAATTCTTTTCCCCCTCTCTTTTGTAACCTCGCCTAGGCGAGTTCTCCCTTATATAACAAATTCATACTTAATTCAAAGTAGATTTTTCTAACTTCTTTTTCTTGAACCTTCTTACTGTGATGTATTCGCCTGTGAGTTTTCCCCCTTAAGTGATCTCGTTATGATTGAGCTCGCCACTAGAGTGGATGTTAGGACTCGTAGCCGCGAACAGACCTTGAGAGCTTGCCCACCCTAGGCAATCTGGAGGTGTACCATTTGCCGAGCTGGGCTCGTCACCTCCCAGTTCACACAGGCGTTGCCTTTCTTACCATTGTCAAACAAAAACCAAAAGATTTCACAAGTAAAACCTGAAGGGGGTAGAATGCGTCGCCAGAGCTCGCAATATTTGTCGGATGCTGAGAACTCGACTCGCCATCCATCTGCCGAGTTGAATCTGCGTGCTCTGACTCGCTTGTGAGCACTTCCCTCCCCCTATTCCTAGGAAAGAGGTCAGACTTTTCAAGTAATCATTTGGGGAGGGTAGGAATTCCTCGAGTGACATTCGACCTTGCCAGCTAGGTGAGAGCCTAGCAGCGGGATCTGCTCGGGCTTAGGGTAGACACCATCGAGTGACATCCAGCCCTGCCAGCTAGGTGAGAGCCTAACAGCGGGATATGCTCGGGGTCCGGGTAGACATCATCGAGTGACATCCAGCCCTGTCAGCTAGGTGAGAGCCTGACAGCGGGATCTGCTCGGGGTCCGTGTAGACACCATCGAGTGACATCCAGCCTTACCAGCTAAGTGAGAGCCTGACAGCGGGATCTGCTCGGGGTCCTGGTAGATGCCATCGAGTGACATCTAGCCCTGCTAGCTAGGTGAGAGCCTGACAGCGGGATCTGCTTGGGTCCAGGTAGACGCCATCGAGTGACATCCAGCCCTGTCATCTAGGTGAGAGCCTAACAGTGGGATCTGCTCGGGGTCAGGGTAGACACCATCGAGTGACATCCAGCCCTACCAGGTAGATGAGAGCCTGGCAGCAGGATCTGCTCGGGGTCTGGGTAGACGCCATCGAGTGACATCCAGCCCTGCCAGCTAGGTGAGAACCTGGTAGCGGGATCTGCTCGGGTTCTGGGTAGATGCTATCGAGTAATATCCAGCCCTGCCAGCTAGGTGAGAGCCTGATAGCGGGATCTGCTCGGGGTCAGGGTAGACACCATCGAGTGACATTCAGCCCTGCCAACTAGCTGAGAGTCTGGCAGTGGGATCTGCTCGGGGTTCAAGTAGAAGCCATCGAGTGACATCCAGCCCTGCCAGCTAGGCGAGAGCCTGACAACGGGATCTACTCGGGGTCCGGGTAGACGCAGCCGAGTGACATCCAACCCTGCCAGCTAGGTGAGAGCCTGGCAGCGGGATTTGCTCGGGGTCCATCAAATGAACACTTCACCCACTTACGTGAATTACTGCAGGAGGATTAACACATCAAGAAGCTTTATTGAAAACAAGGCACCACTTACATGTCTCAGGGTGTAGAGAATAGCGAATAAGAGGGAACAAACGGATAAACTTTTGAATAATTGAAATTTTATTATACAAAAAAGATAAGATTTACAAAGGTATGACCTCCCTTATATAGAATGGAGGAGATAAGAGAGAGAGTATACAAACAATGTGGGACAAAACATTTACAGTACTGAGCGGCTAGAAATAAAGGAAACCACACAGGCCGCGCGGTTAGACAGATGGGTTAACCGCTCGGCAACTCCAGCAGGATAGAACAGGCCGCAATGGGAGACCGATAGACCGCCCGGTCTCCAGGCTTCAGAGTGAGACCGCCAGACCACTCGGTCATCAAACCGCTGGATCAGACCGCAAAGCCGCCCGGTCTAATACTTCAACACTCCCCCTCAAGCTGGAGCATAGATATCAATCATGCCCAGCATGTCACAAATGTGGAAGAAGGAAGTAGAAACTGGCTTGATGAAGATATCTGCCAATTCCTTGTCAGAGGTGACAAATATAGTACAAATCTGTTTCTTCAAAATCTCTTCCCGAATGAAGTGACAGTCAACCTCTCTATGCTTTGTTCTCTCATGGAAGACCGGATTTCTGGATATGTATATAGCGGCCTTGTTGTCACAGAACATAGGGAGAGGACAGTCATATACCTCGCCCAGGTCAAGCATGAGAGCCCGCAACCACTTTAACTCACACGTGGTTGACGCCATACTCCGGTATTCGGCTTCTGCACTGGATCTAGAGACAACAGACTGTTTCTTGCTCTTCCAACTCACGAGATTACCGCCAACAAAGGTACAAAAACCTGATGTGGATTTACGATCGCCTTTGTCATCCGCGTAACTTGAATCTGAGTAGGCCTCAACCCTCAGATGACCATTCTTCTGAAAGAGTAACCCTTTGTCTGGTGCTGCTTTGATATACTCTAAAATCTTCAGGGCGGACTGAAGATGGCACTCCCTGGGAGCTTGCATAAACTGACTGACCTTGCCTACAGCATAGGCGATGTCGGGTCTAGTCACCGTGAGATAGATGAGTTTGCCTACCAAACGTCTGTACCTTGTGACATCAGATAGAAGAGGCGAGTCATCCGTCCACGTTTTGTCTTCTCCAATAGCCATGGGAAACCGAGCCGATTTGGCACCTGTCAATCCTGCTTCTTGTAGAAGATCAAGGGCATACTTCCATTAGGAGAGAACCAACGAGTCAAGTTTCCGAGAGATTTCTATCCCCAAAAAGTATTTCGAGGAGCCCATATCCTTCGTGACCAAGTGCTGACGGAGGTGCTTCTTCGTCAAGTCCACCCCATCTCGGTCATCGCCAGTAAGAAGAATATCATCCACATATACGGCCAAAACCACCAGTCCCGAGGCCGTTTTGCAAATGAATAAGGAGTGATCGGTCGAACTCCTTCGAAAGCCGATGGTAGCCACAATACCACTGAATTTGTCGAACCATGCCCGAGGGCTCTGCTTTAGGCCATAAATGGCCTTCTTCAAATGACATACACGTGTCTCCCCCTGAGCAACATACCCAGGAGGTTGCTCCATATAGACGTCCTCCTGAAGATTGCCATAGAGAAAGGCATTCTTCACATCAAGCTGGGAAATATCCCAATCCCGGTTAACAGCCACAAAAAGGAGAACCCGGATGGTGCTGAGGCGAGCAACCAGAGAAAAGGTATCAAAGTAATCAATGCCGTAAGTCTGAGTGAAGCCCTTGGCACCAGCCGGGCTTTGTAGCGATCCACAGTGCCGTCGGGGCAAAACTTCACAACGAAGACCCAGCGACAGCCAACCACATCAGTGCCCACGGGAGGAGGAACCAGGGTCCAGGTACCCCGTTAAGTAAGAGTAGCCATCTCCTCATCCATGGCAGACTTCCAATGAGGGAGAGCAAGAGCCTCCTGGTAGGTGCGAGGAGTAGAAGTAGCAGAGATAGCCAAGGCAAAACACCTGCGAGAAGGAGAAAGCCGATTATAGGAAACAACTGCCGCAAGCGGGTGTTGAGTACACGCCCGCACCCCTTTGCGAAGAGCAATGGGAAGATCCAGGTCGACGGGAGCGTCAGCGACGGGAGCGTCAGCGACCGGAGCATCCGTGGCGGAGAAGGCTGGCCCGGGACTAGAGAGATGACGGCGGAGAGGAGGGTGGAGGGGTGGGTGGGGAGACGGACTGGGAAGGAGTCAGTGGAGGAGGAGACGGAGGTGGGAAAACGTCGAGAGGCGTGGAAGGAACGGAGATAGCAGAAGGAAGAGAAGATGTAGGAGAGAAATAGGAAGCATTCTCGAAAAAGGTCACATCTGCGGAGACAAACTGCTTGCGGAGAAGGGGGTCAAAGCAGCAATAGCCTTTTTGAGTGGTAGAGTACCCCAAAAAGACACACTTGGTGGAACGGGGGGAAAGCTTGTCGCGGGTAGCGGAGGGAGCGTGAACAAGGCCGTACAGCCAAAGACACGGAGAGGGAGAGGAAAAGGTTCCTTGTGGGGGTAGAGAATGGAGAAGGGAGTCTTGCCGTGGAGAACCGTGGAGGGAAGGCGATTGATGAGATAGCAGGCGAGGAGCACAGCGTAGCCCCAGTAGGAGCGAGGGACGTGCATCTGCGTCATGAGAGTACGAGAAACATCAAGCAGGTGACGGTTTTTACGCTCCGCCACCCCATTCTGCTGGGAGGTGTAAACACAAGTCGTTTGATGAAGCAGGCCATGTTGGTGAAAGAATGCGAAGAACTCATGAGTCAGATATTCCTTGGCATTATCAGAACGTAAAACTTTAATAGAAATAGCAAATTGAGTCTGAATCATAAAGTAAAAAGATTGCCAAACAGAAAAGAGTTCAGAGCGATCTTTTAACAGATACACTCAGGTACAGCGTGAAAAATCATCGATAAAAGTGACAAAATAGGAACTGCCCCGACCAACAGTGAGGGTAGGAGCAGGACCCCATACATCAGAATGAATAAGATAAAATAGGCGAGAGGAGCCATGACCTTGCTTCGGTGGGAAGGAGGAGCGATGATGTTTGCCAAGCTGACACGCATCACAGTTGAGCGGAGAACTGGTAGGAGGTAAGTGGGGCAGAAGCTGGCGAAGAATCCGAGGAGGAGAATGTCCAAGGCGAAGATGCCACTGAAGTAGATCTGTGGAGGAGGAGTAGGCGGACAGAGCGGAAACATCATCGAGGAAGTAGAGGCCGCCGCTCTCAGTCCCAGTAGCAATCGTCCGCTGGGTCCTCAGGTCCTGAAAAGAACAAGTAGTGGGAGTGAATAAGACGGAGCACTGAAGTTGCCGGCATAAAGTAGTAACTGATAACAAATTGCACGGGAACTTCGGGACATAGAACCTGGACCTTGGTTCTCAACATCCTCCAAGCAAAGCGATGGGGTGAGTTGAACCATGCCCGTCCCATGAACCGGGGACGGTGAACCATCCGCCACACGAACCGGGGGTAAGCGGTCATGTGTCTCAAGACGGGAGAAGCAATGAGGGTTGCCCGTCATATGATTTGTAGCACCGGAGTCAATCAGCCATTTACCTTGGGTAACGATGTGGGCACTACCTGACGTCGTGGCCACAGAGGCAGACAGCCGAGAAGAGGCGGAGGCCGAAGCAGGAGCATCAGTGGAAGGGCGAAGATGAGGATGTTTCTGCCAGCAGCAGTCAACAGAATGGCCGGTACGACCACAGTGAGAGCAGAGGAACCAGGATGAACCCCGTCCGCCGGAGGGGCCGCGGCTACTAGGTCCCCCCCTCTGAGCGTGGTGAGCAAAGGAGTCCTGGGAAGGGGGGAGGCCAACAGAGGCTGCTAGAGCAGCGAAGTAACAGCGGCAATGCGAGCCGCAGTGGCATCCAAAGTAGGAGATTCCGCCTCACCCAAGATCTGCTGGCGGATCATATCATAAGAATCGGGAAGACGAAGAAGATAACAAACAACCAGGAGTTCCTGGAAGTGTTTGTGCTGTTCGGCCAAGTCCGCGGAGAAGGGGCGATTCTGGAGGATTTCAGCACCAAGAGCCTGAACCTACTGATAAGCCGCAGCCAGAGACATGGAAGGGCGGGCGAAGAGGTCCGCATAGAGAGTATAAATGCGGGACGTCTGGCCCCCCTTTGAATAGAGAGCAGCGAGGTGAAGCCAGGCGCCCTTGACCGTCTCATCATGGCGAATGACGGGAAGACACTCATCAGAAAGGCTGTTGGCCAGCAAGGTGCGGACAAGAGCATCACTCGCATCCCAGTCATCAAACTCAGGAGAGGTATGAGGAGGAGGGTCATCGGTGAGGTGATGACGCTTGCGTTGAGAACGAAGGAGAAAAGTGAAAGAAACGCTCCAATCGGGATAGTTGGAGCCAACAAGCTTAGAAAGGGTGCCAAGGTTGCCCGAAGGAGGAGGTGGAGAAGGAGCTGCAGGAGTGGTGGTGAGACCGGAAGTAGTCATAGAACCCAGCAAGAAACCGCAACGGGTAAAAAAAGAAGAAGTCGCGCAAACACAAGCGGCTAGAAAACAGTCAAAGGCACAGCGGGGAAGAGGTCGCGCGGACTGAAAAGGCCGAGCGAACAGAAGAGAGGAGGAGGCAAGAAGCAGCTCGACGAATAGCAGTAGGAGAAGATAACCAAGAAGAAGCAAGTCGCGCGAACAGGGCAGCGGACAGAAACAAGCCACGCGAATAGGGCAGCGGACAGAAGAGAAGGCAAGCCGCGAGACAGGTCGCAGAAAGCGGAAAACAAGCCGCGAACAGCAGAGAGCGCACATAATCAGGAGGAAATGACCGTGTGCTTTGATACCATGTGGAAACCACCCGTCACCACACATCTTCCCAAAACCACGAGGTGATGGTAAGGGGGGACGGGGGTACATGAACACAAAGGATCGCCTGCTACGAGCAATGTGGGACTAACCCCAACCACAGGACCGCAGGGATATTCCGCCACACAAGGGGGCCCACCGGGGTCAACACCCAGACCAGGAACGCGATGGGGAAAGCCCAAACATACGGTCCCACACACACGTGTCCTGCTGGCTAATATAGTCTCAACACACCCCCGGCAGCAGGACAACCTGGCTCTGATACCATGTAGAGAATAGCGAATAAGAGGGAACAAACGGATAAACTTTTGAATAATTGAAATTTTATTATCCAAAAAAGATAAGATTTACAAATGTATGACCTCCCTTATATAGAATGGAGGAGATAAGAGAGAGCGTATACAAACAATGTGGGACAAAACATTTACAGTACTGAGCGGCTAGAAATAAAGGAGACCGCACAGGCCGCGCGGTTAGACAGATGGGTTAACCGCTCGGCAACTCCAGCAGGATAGAACAGGCCGCAATGGGAGACCGATAGACCGCCCGGTCTCCAGGCTTCAGAGTGAGACCGTCAGACCGCTCGGTCATCAAACCGTTGGTTCAGACCGCAAAGCCGTCCGGTCTAATACTTCAACACAGGGATAAAAACATTTCAAGTCATCACTGCTCTAGGTGAGACTTAGGGTCTCGCCCTCCACATTCCGGAGGCGATTCCCTCCTGATTTTAATATTTCTTTCACAATGTATGGACCATCCCAGTTGGGATTGAGCTTGCCCACAGCTGCTGATCTTCCCGCTACATCCACCTTCTTCAAGACTAAGTCCTCTTCCGCGAATTGTTTGACTCTAACGTGCTTGTCAAAGTACTTAGTCATTCTCCTCTTTACTTCTTCTTGTCGAATGGCGGAGAGATCACGCATCTCCTCCACCATATCAAGGGAGAGTCGTAGCTCCTCCTCATTTTCAGCCGGTCATTCTTCTCTGTTTTCCTCTGTCGCAACCACCCGAGGCGTCTGGACTTCAAATTCTGTGGGAGTACTGCCTCACATCCATGGGAGAGCTTGAAGGGGGTCTCCCCTATGGCCGTGTTGGGTGTGGTCCTCAGAGCACAGAGGACCAAGGGGAGCTGCTCCACCTAGCTCCCCTTCAAATTTTTGACCTTCTTCTTCAGGAGGTTCACAATGATATTGTTCACCGCCTCCACCTGCCCGTTGCTCCTAGGGTGATGGATCGACACGAACCTGAGGTCAATTCTGAGCTGCTCACAGAAGCTAATGAATTCCGCGCTGCCGAACTAAGGCTCATTGTCCGTGACGATGGCCTGCGACAACCCGTGCCAACAGATTTCCCCTAAAATGAAATTTCGGATGACCTGGGAGGTCACCTTGGACAACGCCTTCACCTCCAGCCACTTAGAAAAATAATCTATCATTACTAACAGGAACCTCATTTGCCCGCTGGCCTGGGGAAACGACCCTACCAAATCCATCCCGCCAGATGGCAAAGGGTCATGGGTTCGTTATGCTTCTGAGACGCTGAGACGGTTGTAGTTGGAGAGGGCAAACTGTAATGCCCCCATCCATCACATAGCATATGATAGAAGGTCTGTCCGGGGCCCGACACCATATATCACCGACAGGCAAGGAGATTATATGTAGTATGCCAAACGCTGGTTCAAGTAGAAACACGTCCTACCACATAGCATTCTAGCGGAAGCATTTTAAGTTAAGAACACATACACAAGAAGGATGTCCACTACACAAAAGTAATGACATAATATCTTACATCACATGTTTTGGTCGTAGCCTTATTATAAATGTTTCAGTTAATAAAGTGACTTCATAGATCGACACGCAGGCCGACCACACATAAAAAAGTAAAGTTTGCCTTTTGGACCTTCAAGGGCCAGCCAATTGTAGCACATGAGCTTCAACCCGCTACTTCCCACTTGGCTCTCCATCACCTGCACAAAAGGGCGCACCAAAACGTGGCTAACAAAGCAACGATCAACATTTTACTGACCTGTTTATAACGATCCCACCCCTTACTCGGGGCAACATTTCTCCATCCCTGCAAACAAGGCATATCATATATATATATATGACAACAACAGGGTGCATTTAGGCACCATTCATCACAGACGTTGGCCCAACGACCACACGCCCCGTGCACTCGGGGAACATTTTCGGTGTACCGAACTCCCCCGTATAACACCACCGTTCAGAGGTCCACGACTTACCGGTAACTTTGTCATTCAGAAGTACTTAACTTGACGACTACGCCATCCAGAGGTACTTAACTTGATGACCAACTACACATTCAGAGGTACTTAACTTGATGACCCAGTCGTTCAGAGGTACTTAACTTGATGGCACAGTAGTTGGCCTTCACAGCTCAACGCATCACAAGCCACACGGCTTTGTCCATTTTGGGCTGGCACCCACCACAGGCCAGGCAACTTAAGCACACAACCTGTATACAACGACCCCCAGGTCTCTTAAAGACATGCCTCATAACACTAGCTCCCAAGGAGCTATTGCCTGGCGACACTAACTATCGCACGATGACATCAACAATTCACAACACTGTGATCATTCCTAGGTATTTTCCTGGAAATTCGTCCAGAACTTTGGTGCAGCATCCTGCACACCCCTTGAGTCTAGATTTCACACATACTTCACACGTATATCCACGGAGTCTTCTCCGGCATGCAAATTAAACATCACCAATCCAGACCAACCTGTCCAGATGAGCTTCACACAACATGCATATTTCGTACTCTACATTTTCGGATCTATATGCAAGAATATATGAGGATCAAACAGATCTACCCACTGAAATCCATCCTTTTTCACCTTTTGGTGAGGGGATTCATGCAAATATGCATATTGAAGACTTCACTTGTCCAGGAGAAATTCGTTACCCTTATAGTTCTCTTCGGAGCCATGACGAAGCTTTTCTATGTTGATGGAAAGGAGCATGTCACTCTCCTCTTCGCGGATTTATCTTCAGATATGGCCTCCGACCACAAGATCTCCTTCAGCGAGCTCACAAAGCTCAGCCCAGCACTTCCTTAACATCTTCTTCCCTTTTACTTAAGGAAGATCAAGAAATGAAGAGAGAGAGAGAGAGAGAAAGAGAATGAAACCTCCTTCATATTCTTCTCTGGTTAAGTGGATTCGAGAGTAATCACAACCACATGATCTCTCAATCAAAACAAAGCAAAGGCTAGGACTTGAGTTGACTGGTCAACTTTGGCGCTATCGCTTGGCGATATCGACTGTCGCCACTCGACGATATCGACTTCACCGCCTTGACCGCTTTGACCTATGTCAACCACCGCTGATTGGCCGCTTAACAGATACGCGACACTATCGCCCAACGATATCCACTGTCGCCCGCGATATCAAGCCACTCAATGCTTTTAGGCGTTGAGTGCGTCAAGAGCATCGAGGGCGTCGACAGCATCGACAGCTTCGAGTGACGACTCAATGCTTCTCACTATCGCCATATGGCGATACCTATTGTCGCCAATTGGCGATATCTGTTCGATGATTCGTCGAACGCATTGAATGCGTCAAGTTCAGCTCGACGAACGCTGCATCGTTATCGCCATCAGGCAATACCCAGTATCGCCCGACGATACTGACAAACTTCCTGCTGTCAAATTTGAGGTGTTACAACCCTCCCTTCCTTACAAAAATTTCGTCCTGAAATTTACATACAGTTATAAGGAAGACAATAACTTAAATGTTACAATAACTTATTATTCATACAAATAATGTTATAATAATTTATACAAATAACTCGGGATATTCATCACACATGGTCTGCTCACACTCCCATTTTAGCTCTTCATGGCCACAATTGTCCCACCGGACTTTAACCATCTTGATTGTCTTGTTCCGTAGCTGTTTGATCTTCGTATCCTCGATCTGAATGAGCTTAACTTTCATCGTTAGACTACTATCGACCGGTACTTGATCCGCAACAAACACTTGAGCTAGTTCTTTCACAGCTTTTCGCAGCACCGATATGTGAAACACATCGTGCAAACCACTTAGCTCTGCAGATAAAGCTAACCGATAGGCAGTCTCCAATTCGCTCCACCAATTCAAACGGACCAAGGTACCTCGGACTTAACTTTTTCAAGCACTGAACCCCGGATATGCCTTTGAATGGCTTGATTTTTAAATATACCCAATCGCTCACCACAAACTCCACATTACAGTGTTTGGCGTTGTAATATTTTTCTTGCCTATCTTGGTCCATTACCAGCCTCTCTCGAATAGAGTGTATCGTCAAATTAGCTTCTTCAACTTCCTTACGCTAATACAACTTAGACTCGCCTGTTTCCGCCCAAGCTAACAATGTACGACACTTCCTACCATACAAAGCTTCAAAAAGTGTCATATTAATACTAGCGTGATAGCTATTATTGTAGTTGAACTCCACCATATAGAGATGATCTTCCCATCTATTTCCAAAATCCAAGGGACACATTCGGAGCATGTCCTCCATCGTTCTGTTGGTCCTCTCAGTTTGGCCGTCCGTTTGTGGATGGAAGGTCGTACTGAATGTTAACTTTGTCCCCAACAATTGATGGATTAGTCTCTAATCATTTGAATTGAAGCACTCGTCTCGATCACCTGCGATACTACGGGGAACACCGTGTAATCGTACTATTTGCTCGACATAAAGTTTAGCCAAATTTTCTACTGAATCGTCCCTCTTATTCAGAATGAAGTGAGCTACTTTAGTCAACCGGTCTACAATCACCCAAACTGAATTGTTATCGCGTTGAGATCTCGGCAAACCGTGCACGAAATCCATCGATATGTCATCAAGCTTCCACTCCGGTATAGGTAGCGACTTCAGGAAACCTCCAGGTTTCTGACATTAAGCTTTCACTAAGCCACAAGTCTGACATATAACCACGTAAAGTGCAATGTCTTTCTTCATGCCCGACCACCAGAACAGCTTTTTCATGTCCTTGTACATCTTTTTGCTCCCTGGGTGAATTGAGTACTTCATAAAGTGAGCTTCATACATCAATTCATCCCTTAATTTACCCATACTCGGGACGCACAAACGATCACCTTTTCTCAAAAGGCCATCATCCCAGGAGAATTGGCCATTTGACTAATCCACTGCATAGCGTTGTAGACTTTCATCAAGTTCCGTTGTTCACCAAATGCTGTCTACAAGGTCGTATTGTATCTCCGTCCAGTTCAGGAATGCATTCGCAGTAGCATTCTTGTCCCCACAAGAAATGTCTAAGGCCTCCAACTCCTGGATTAGATGATCATCATGGATCTGCAACAAATTTGCCCTTTCAGGAGTCCTACGACTCAAGGCATCTGCGACGATGTTTCCCTTCCTTGACGTATAATGAATCTAAAAGGTGTAGTCCCTAAGGAAGTTCATCCACCTACGCTGTCGCATATTCAACTCCTTTTGATCCAATAAATACTTAAGGCTCTTATGATCCGTGAAGATGTCGACCTTCACGCCATATAAATAATGACGACACAGTTTAAGTGCAAAAATCACCGCCTCCAACTCCAAGTCGTGGACGAGATAGTTCCGCTCGTGCACTTTCAACTGGCGTGAGCCATAAGCAATCACCTTGCCAAATTGAAGAAGAACGCGGCCTAAGTCGCTTCCTAATGCATCACTATAAATTTCAAAGCCGTCTGAATCACATGGCGACGTCAAGATTGGCGTCGTGGTCAAGCGACTCTTCAACTCTTCAAAAGCTCGCGCGCACTCTGGCGTCCAAACAAACTCCAGATCCTTTCTTGTTAGTGTGGTAAGAGGCAAGATTATCCGTGAAAAGTTCTCTACAAAGTGCCTGTAATATCCCGCCAGTCCAAGGAAACTCCTGACTTTGGTGACAGAAGACAATATCGGCCACTCCCGTATTGCAACTATCTTCGCAGGATCCACCGCAATTCCCTCTCCACTAAGCACATAGCCAAGAAAGGCCACTGATGGCAACCTGAACTCGCAATTCGAGAATTTGGCATAGAGCTTGTTTCTCCTCAAGGTATGCAACATCATCCGTAAATGGTTCGCATGATCCTCTGCAAACTGAGAGTACACTAGAATGTCATCAATGAAGACGATGAAAAACAAATACAAGTTCTCCCTAAACGTCTGGTGCATTAGATCTATGAATATCGATGGCGTATTTGTTAGCCCAAACAGCATGACAGTGAACTCGTAATGACCGTAGCGTGTATCAAATGCTGTCTTGGGAATGTCACATTCCCGAATCATCAACTGATAATAACCAGACTTCAAGTCTAACTTTGAGTAAACAGTTGATCCCACTAGCTGATCGAACAAGTCATCAATCCGTGGAATTAGATATTTATTCTTTTCCATCAGCTTATTCAACTCTTGATAGTCAATACATAGCCGCAAGCTACCATCCTTCTTTTTCACAAATAGGACCGGAGCGCTCCAAGGTGACATACTTGGGCGTATAAAACCTTGCTCCAGCAACTCTTGCAACAGAACCTTTAGTTCCGCCATCTCCTTTGGCGCAACACGATATGGTGAGCGGGCCACAGGTTTCGCACCTGGCACCAACTCAATCGATAAGTTAATCTCTCGCTGGGGCGGTAACCCCGAAAGATCCTTAGGAAACACATCAGTGTACTCTGATATAATAGGAACATCACTCACACTGGGCTTCGACACAACAACCTCCAACAGCGTGAAGAACAATTATGCGCCCTTCTGAACTGCCTTGACCACTTGAATAGCGGACATCAATGTCTTGCTTGACCCTCACATACCAGCGAACTTAGTCTCTCGTTCGGTGTTTTGCCCCGGTGTGACTTCAATAGAGTTGCAATCTATGTAGGCACGCTGCTCCGAGAGCCAGTTCATACCAAAGATTACATCAAACTCTGATATCGGGAGCACAGATGCTTCCAAACCAAAATCCCGACTTCCTATCTGCACCTCAACACAACAGGCTCGATCTGCACGCATCAGGCACCCGTTAGGAAGCAGCACATTCACTTGATCTGTCGGTTTAAATGAAGACACTCCGATACGCTCTATGAAGTCCTCCGATAGAAAAGAATGAGAAGCTCTCGTATCAAACAGTGCTCTCGCCGGACAATCCAATATCAGGACTAAGTCTAATGCAAACCAATCACACACACAAGTAACGCACAAGCTACTAAGTATGGAAAGCAGTAAAAACTGGAGCTTAACTCAACTCATACATGTTACGACGTTACTTTGTTTTATGACCTCCTATTGGCCAAGATTATAGACTCAGGGTTGCGCTTGGGATGCAGTCGATTCTACCACTGTCTTTCCCTTCTCAGCATAAGACACACCCGTCTTTTTCTCCCCTTTTTGAGGGCCACTCCAACAGTCTCGAGCGAAATGACCCACCTTTTCACATGTATAACATGTGGGTGGACCTCTCCCAGATGTTGCTCCAGATGTAGGAAAAGAAGGAGCCGGTGCAGATGTTTTAGGCTTCTTTTTCCACTGCCAAAATCCAGATTTTGCCGACCCAGGTACTTTGAACTCTGTCTTTTTCCCCGCCAAGTCATTCTTCCTCTGCACACGTTTCATGTCAAGCTCAAGGGAACGGGCCATATTGACAAAGGTAAGAAAACCCTGCGTCATCGGTCCTGAGAGAAGCAACCGTAAGTCATCTCTCAACCCTTCATAGAACCGATTTGTTTTCCGTTCCTCATCTGCAAATGTAAAGCCTGCATATCTTTCCAATCTCGTGAACTCGTGCAAGTTGTAACACCCCAGATTTGACAGCAGAAATTATGTCACTATCGTTGGGCGATATTGGGTATTGCCTGATAGCGATAGCAATGCGTTTGTCAAGCTGCACTCGACGCACTCAATGCGTTCGACGAATCGTCGAAAGGATATCGCCGAGTGGCGATAGTGGGTATCACCGGATGGCGATAGCGATGCAGCGTTCGTCGAGTTGCACTCGACGCATTCAATGCGTTCGACAAATCGTCGAACTTATATCGCCAATTGGCGACAGTGGATATCGCCATATGGCAATAGTGAGAAGCGTTGAGTCGTCACTTGACGCTCTCGATGCTCTCGACGCTCTCGATGCCCTCGACGCACTCAATGCTTGAATGCGTTGAGTGGCTTGATATCGCGGGTGACAGTGGATATCACTGGGCGATAGTGTCGGATTGGCTGTTACGCAGCCAAGAAGCGGTGGTTGACCTGGGTCAAAGCGGTGAATGATATTGCCAAGTGGCGACAGCAATGTCGCCAGGCGATATCGCCAAAGTTGACCAGTCTACTCAAATCCTGGCATTTGCTTTGTTTTGAATGAGTGATCATGTGGCTGGGATTAATCCCGCATCCACTTAACCAGAGAAGAATATGAAGGAGGTTGCATTCTCTTTCTCTCTCTCTCTCTCTCTCTTCATTTCTTGATTTCCCTTGAGTGAAAAGGAAGAAGAAGCTAAGGAAGTGCTGGCCTGAGCGTTGTGAGTTCACTGAAGGAGATCTTGTGGTTGAAGGCCAGATCTGAGGATAGATCCGCGAAGAGGGGAACGACGTGTTTCTTTCCATCCGCGGAGCAAAGCTTCGCCACGGCTCTGAAGAGAACTACAAGGGTAACGATCTTCCTTATTAGACAAGTGAAGTCCTAATTTTGCATGTGTATGGAATCCTCCACCAAACGGTGGGCTGTTAAGTGGATTCCGTTGGGTTGATACTCGTATCCCCAAGTTAGTTTGCATATAGATCCGGAAATATGTAGTACGGAATAGACATGCTGTGTGAAGCCCATTTGGACAAGTTGATCTGGATTGGTGATGTTTTATTTTGCGAACCTGAGAAGACTCCACGTATAAATGAGTATTTTACGTAGTCTGTGGGTTATGCCTGCGAAGTGGAGTAACAGGAAGTACTGGAGAAGATCTTCAGGAAAATACCCAGGTGAAAACATAGTGTTGGTAACTGTTGATATCGCAGGGTGACAGTGGGTGTCGCCGACGGCAATAGCTCCCAGAGAGCTATCTGTGATGTGAAAGACCAGTTTTCTGGCACTGCAAGTTACTGCATGGTTTGGGTTGAGTTTGGGCGCAAAAAGAGAGTTCTGTGGATCTCGCCAAGCGATTATGATGAATGCTGACATTAACTCCCTTTTTGATTGTAAAGCCAGTCCTTGGTGGACATTGTGGATATTATGAGCTATGAGCTCTTAAAAGGCTTCGTGCCGAACAAATAATGGAGAAGCCGACCCACGTCATTTGTGGTGATTTGAGCAACGGGTAAAGGCTGGCCTGTGTCCGCGTTATGGTTGTCAACTTGAGTTGCCCGAGTTATTGGGCATTCTTTGTAACACATAATGAGAGTCTTAGGCCAGCGTGCCATTAAGACTAAAGTCTTTGGTTGTAGGTCGTGGAACATGAATGCTCAAGTTTACCGTTAGGTTTGAAGCCCGAGAACAGTGGTGGGACCCTGGTTTTCCGGTACACCGAGAATGTGCCCTGAGTGCACAGAGAGTCGGGCCGTGTGGTCGACGTTTGTGATATATTGATGGTGCGTGAGTGCACGTCTTGTGATATATCTGCTTGTGAAATATTATGCCTGCAGGGAAGGAATACCGCTGCCCTGGGTAAGAGGTAGGGTCGTTATAAATTGGTCAGTTGAATGCTGACCATTGCTTTGTTTGTCACCGTTGCGGTGGATTGTCCTCATGCAGGTGCTGGAGAGCCGATTGGAAAATAATGGGCTGAAGCCCTTGCTATTGCTGCTATGCTGGCCCTCAAAGGCTAAATAAAGAAATGTTTTATGATTTTCATGTATGGCCGGCCTGCGTGCCGATGTATGTAATCCACACTTATTAAGAACACGTGTAAGGTTGTATGGCTAAACTCTTTGGTATAGGTTGTATAGATTCCTGTGAGATATATATAACTGTGGTGGTTTATATATATAATGGACATTCCTGGCTAATGAGTTCAACTTTAATCATGAATGCTTCCGCTAGAATGCTCTGAGTTAGGATGCATAAACTGGTTTTGATATTCATAAGTAATGTCCCCGACTGTCTGTGGAATATGGCGTGGGGCCCCAGCCTGACCTTTTGTTATATTTCATGTGACGGATGGAGGTGTTATAATTTGTTATTAGAGAGAGGTTGATTTCTCGATAGATTTGGTACCAGGTGCAATACATGTGGCCCGCTCGCCATATCGAGTAGCGCAAAAGGAAATGACCGAACTGAAAGTGCAACTACAAGAGTTGTTGGAATAGGGATATATACGCTCAAGTATTTCACCTTGGAACGCACCTGTTCTCTTTGTGAAAAAGAAGGACGGTAGCTTGCGGTTGTGCATCGATTATCATCGCGAGTTAAATAAGCTGACGGAGAAGAACAAGTATCCAATACCTCGAATCGACGACTTGTTTGATCAGCTAGTGGGATCAACCGTCTATTCTAAACTGGACTTGAAGTCGGGTTACTACCAGTTTAGGATTTGGTAAGGTGACATTCCCAAGACAGCGTTTGGAACACACTACAGGCATTATGAGTTCACTGTAATGCCATTTGGGCTATGTAATGTGCCCTCGGTGTTCACGGACTTAATGCATCGAACATTTCGAGAGTACGTGGATTTTTTTGTGGTCGTCTTCATTGATGACATCTTTGTGTACTCTCAGTCTAAAGAAGATCATGCGAACCATTTACGGATGGTGTTGCACGCCCTGAGGCGGAATAAGCTTTACGCCAAGTTCTCAAAGTGTGAGTTTTGGCTGTCGCCAGTGGCTTTTCTTGGCCATGTGGTGAGTGGAGAGGGCATTGCGGTAGATCCGTTAAAGATAAAAGCCATTCGGGAGTGGCCAATGTTGTCTTCTGTGGCCGAAGTTAGGAGTTTCCTTGGACTGGCGAGTTACTGCAAATGCTTCGTAGAAAACTTCTCACGGATCGTTTTGCCGCTTATCACACTAACGAGAAAGGATCAGAAGTTTGTTTGAACGTGTTGAAGTTGGGGCAGAATTTGATGTAGAAGACGTGGAGGAGCATGAACAAGGCGGAGATGCCATTGGAGAATATCTGTGGATGTGGAGGAAAAGGTGGAGAAAGCAGAAATGTTGTCCAGGAAGTATAAGCCGCCACTCTCAGTCCCAGTACCAATCGTCCATTGGGAGGCCGGATCCTGAAAAGATCAAGAAGTAGAAGTAAAGGTGACAAAACACTGTAATTGCTTGCATAGAGAGGTAACAGATAATAAGTTGCACGGGAACTTGGGCACGTAGAGAGTATCCGCCAAGTGAAGAGACGGAGTGACATGAACTATCCCCGTCCCATGGACTGATGATGAAGAGCCGTCAGCGAGAATAACTGGGGGCAACCGATCATGTGTTTCTAGGAGAGAAAAACACTATAGAGTGCCGGTCATATGATTTGTAGCACCGGTGTCGATCAGCCATTTTCCTTGAGTAACAACGTGGGCACTACCAGAAGACGTGACCACCGAGGCGAACGGCTTTGAGGAGGATATGAACGCCATGAAGAGAGGAATAAGAAAAACTGCAGCAGTCACGGTGATAGCACACCAGCGGTAAGAAGGGCCATGACCAAGGAGCAGAGCAAGGCAAAGAGGAAGAAGATGGAAGCACAAGTCACGCGACTTATCAGGAGGTCGCGACGACTAACAAGCAGGAGCGGCTAAGGGAAGAAAGGCAGAGAGGCCGCCGAAACAAGGAAGAACCCACGCGAACAGAGATAGAAAGGGCAGCGGTTAGGAGAAAGAGATCTGTAGTGGTCACGAGGATAGAGACCAGCGGCAGGAAAAACCACGACCAAGCCACATAAGCAAGCAGAGGGAAAGAAGTCGAGCGGCTAGAAAACAGCCCGCGCGAATAGAAGAAGGGGACACCACGCGAACAGAGAAAAGTCCGCTGGGAGGCAAACATGTCGCAGCAAGAAGAAGGAAAAACAAAGAGGTTGCGCACACAAAGGGCAACGACGACAAGGAGAGAAGAGGCCGCGCGAACAGGGCGCAAACAGGCGGAAGAAACAAGCCACGAGGACAAGCCGCGAGAAGAAAAAGCAAGTTGCGCAGACAGGTCGTGAGGTCAGAGAGGGCGCACAGAATCAGGAGGAGAAAATCGAGTCCTCTGATACCATGTTAAAGCAGCGAACAAACGACAAAAGAACAAGCCGAATTTTGAATAATTCAAAATTTTATTATCCAAAAAGATATCTATTACAAAGGTATGCCCTCCCTTATATAGAATGAAGGAGAGATGAGAGAATACAAATAAGAGATGTGAGACTAAAAAATTACAGGACTAAGCGGACTATACAGAACAAACCGCACAAGCCGTCCGGTCTCCAAGCCGGCTGAGACAAACCGCCAGACCGCCCGACTACCAAACAACAACAACACATCAACCAACCTGTTGAAGGGAAACCGCCAGACCGCGCGGTCTCTAACCCGCCAAGACAGACCACCAGACCGCCCAGTCACCAACTTCAACAGAACGCATGAGTGTGCGCGAGCTTTTGAAGAGCCCGTGTCTGTGCGACCCGTGATAACTCAAAATGAACTCAAGAATGTCCACTAAGGAATGTAAATACACTTGTTGGAGGAACTTGCACGTTCCTATATTATTGTTGTTGCTTTTGCCAAGTCGCTAAAGTGCGTCTTTTATACATATAAGTGACGTGAAGTGGTGCAGAGCAGTCTGAGCCCCAACGTTCTGATGAGAGTACGTCACCAGTTGAGGTGCCTACACCTCCTCCTTCTGCGGAGACTGTACGCTTGGTTGTTGAGGCGTTGTTTGCTATGATCCAGGCACAACCTACTGGGCAGGCGCGGCCTACGGTGGTGCCAAAACAGGTGGGTGTGAGGCCCGAACATGTTGAGGTTGTTGATCCGCGAGCAACTGAGCGGCAGTTGAAGCAATTTATGAGGTTCAATCCTCCCACGTTTACGGGGGCGGGATCCCCAACGCAGGCAGAGGATTGGCTTGCGTGCGTTAAGAGGATTTTGACGGCGATAAGTATGGAGGAAGAACAGAAAGTCACCTAGGCCACCTTCTTGCTGGAAGGAGAGGCTCAGCTATGGTGGGATGAGATAGAGCTGCACCACTTGGCAGAGGATTGGTGATGTTTTCTTTTACGAACCGGAGAAGACTCCGCGTATAAACGAGTATTTTACGGAGTCTGTGGGTTATGCCTGCGAAGTGGAGTAACAGGAAGTACTGGAGAGGATCTCCAGGAAAATACCCAGGAAAAATCACAGTGTTGGTAACTGTTGATATCGTCGGGAGATAGTGGGTGTCGTCGACGGCGATAGCTCCCAGAGAGTTATTTGTGATGTGAAAGACCAGTTTTCTGGCACTGCAGGTTACTACATGATTTGGGTTTAGTTTGGGCGCAGAAAGAGAGTTCTGTGGATCCTACCAAGCGATTGTGATGAACGTTGGCATTAACTCCCTTTTTGATTATGAAGCCAGTCCTTGGTATACATTGTGGCTATTGTGAGCTATGAGCTCTTAAAAGGCTTCGTGCCGAACGGATAAGGGAAAAGCCGACCCGTGTCATTTGTGGCTATTTGAGCAATGGGTAAAGGCTGGCCAATGGTAGGTGCTCATCTCAAGCTCCCTTGTAGTCCAGAATATAACACTGAAACATGTCTTCAAGAATTTGATTAACCCTTTCAGTCTGACCATCAGTCATTGGATGATAAGCGGTGCTCAGGTTGAGCTCGTTGCCCAAAGCTTGTTGAAAGCCCTTCCAAAAGTGAGATACAAACCTCGAGTCACGATCAAAAACAATTTGCAGAGAAATCCCATGAAGTCTAATAATCTTAGAAACATAAATCTGGGTTATCTTCACAGTGGAATGACCTTCCTTGTACAGGGTGTAGTGAGTCACTTTAGTCATGTGATCTACTATGACCCAAATCGCATCATGCCCTTTTGATTTACGAGGCAATCTGGTGATGAAGTCCATAGAGATGTCTTCCCACTTCCATTCCGGGATCGACAGAGGATACAAAAGACGACCAGGGCGCTGGTGTTGAGCTTTCACCTTCTGACACGTCAGACAACAAGAGATGAAGCGAGCAATATAATTCTTTTTACCCGGCCACCAGATGATCTGCTTCAAATCCTGATACATCTTATTATTTCCTAAATGACCAGATGTGCGGGATTCATGAGTTTCTCGACAAATACTATCAATCAATACAGGAACATCGGGAATGCATAGGCGACCTCGAAAACACATAACATCATTAGAGATAGAGAAATACGGAATAATCCCAAGCTCAGTCTGATGGTGAATGCGCTGGAGTGCGGGGTCAGATGGTTGAAATCCTTCACCTGCTCTACCCATAACGGACCAGAAACCTCTTCAAGACCCTCGGGTGCGATGGATATGCCCATCCGATCGAGGTCATTAATCAAGGCTGCAAGAATAGCTGACACAGGTGCATAAGCGACAACAAAAGCATGTCGGCTCAACGCATCTGCCACTGAATTGGCTTTACCAGGAACATATGTGAGCTGCAGGTCATAATCCGCTATGAATTCTAGCAAACGCCTCTAATGAAGATTGAGATCCTTTTAAATGAAAATATATTTCAAACTCTGGTGGTCGATGAATAAGTGACACTTCACGCCATAGAGATAATGACACCGAAGCTTCAAAGCAAACACTATCGCAGTGAACTCCAGATCATAAGTGGGGTAGTTGTGTTCATGAATCTTCAACTACCTTGACCCATAAGCGATGACACGATCTTCTTGCATCAGGACACAACCCCTCTGACAGAAGAGCTAAAACTGGCGCTGAACACAAATGTTGTTTCAATTCAGAAAAGGCCTGCGCACACTGATTTGACCACTCGAACCTGGCATGCGTTTGAGTTAGCTTTATCAGAGGAGTAGCAAGAGAGGAGAAACCCTTGAAGAAGCATCGGTAATAGCCAGCCAAACCAAGAAAATTGTAAATCTCAGTATGGGTAGAAGGTCGCTTCCAGTCCATAACTGTGGAAATCTTGGCAGAATCAATGGAAAGTCCATCTCCTAAAATGACATTGCCTAAGAAAGTAACACGATCCAACCAGAACTCACATTTCTCCAGTTTAGCATATAATTGATGCTGACGAAGGGTGGAGAGAGTAAGTCTAAGATGGGTTGCATGCTCCTCATGGGTCGCGGAATATACCAGGATATCAATAATAAAAATGATGATTAACTTATCCAAATACTCACGGAAGACACGGTTCATCATATCCATGAAAGCAGAAGGGGTGTTAGTCAACCCAAAAGACATCACTAAGAATTCAAAATGTTCATATCGAGTCCGAAAGGCCGTCTTGGAGATATCATATTCCTTGATCTTCAACTGATGGTAACCTGATGTGAGATCTATCTTGGAAACAATGGTACTGCCTTTAAGCTGATCGAATAGGTCATCCCCACACGGGAGAGGATACTTATTCTTGATGGTTACCTTATTCAGATCCCGATAGTCGATGCACAATCTCATGGATATATCCTTCTTTTTAATGAAGAGAATGGAGGCTCCCCAAGGAGAAGAGCTAGGACAAATATACCCATGCTCAAGCAACTCATCCAATTGCGATCTAAGCTCCTCCAGTTCACGCGATGCCATACGGTATGGAGCTTTAGATAAGGAGCGCGTTCCAGCTCTACTTCAATAAAGAACTCTACATCTCGATCAGGAGGCATCCCAGACAATTCAGCGGGGAACACGTCAGGAAACTTAAAAGCAACCGAGATAGACTCAAGTAGAGTAGAGGTAGCATCCAAATGTGTAACATAAATAAGAAAAGCAGAAAATACTTGGCCAAGAAGCCGAGTGGCGCACACAATAGAAATTACCTTCAGGTGACTGCGGGTGGTCTGAACATGAATGTTGTAGTCCTTGCCATCGATATTGATATTGACCCTCTTTGCCATGCATTCCATCCTTGCTCGATACGCAACCAGCCAATTCATACCCAAGATCACGTCGAACTCTATCATATCTAGAACTATGAGGTCAGCGGCGACTTGCAATTTATCGAGTAAGATCCGACAATTGAGAATGCCTATAGTTTAGAGGTGCAGATGATCGGGCATAGAAATCTTAAAAGGAACTTCAAGCAGCGAAGTGGGCCAACTATGAAGGTCCACAATATGACGCACAATAAAGTAGTGAGATGCACTGGAATCAAATAAGATTTGCATCCATTTATTCTTGACCCTAAAACTCCCTAAAAGAAAACCATAAACGCGTTTTAAGATTATTTGATATTAATGCACGTCAAATTAAGAATGCAGTAAATTAAAACTCTACACAAAGCATACCAGAGATGACGTCGATAGATACTAGTGCCTCGCCCTGAGTGATGCGGTTCAACACATCCTTTCCCTTCTCTTTTTCTCCAGGAATAGCCTGCAGAGGCTGAGCAGGGATGAAACTTTCCTTCACTGTGCAATCTTTGACATGGTGCCCAACCTGCCCACATCTGAAGCAGGTATTCTTCTTGCGGTGATAGTCATTCACCAAGTGGCCCGACCTCTTACAGTAATCACAAATGGAGGAGGCGGAGACAAGCGTCATCTGTGACTGTTGTGCAGGAACAACTATCTTCTGCTACTTTAGGAGGAAACGACAGACTTTGGCGTTATGGCCAACCTTGTGGAAGTAGACACACACCTCCTAGGACTTGAGGCCTTGCTCCTGAGATGGAGCACCCTTGCGCTTGAGATCAGATGCAGCGATATTGCTTGTACCATGCTGGATTTTCTTATCTATATGATCCAACTCAATAGCTTCAACCTGCAAGGCGTCTCCAACAATCTCGACATAGGTGGTGGCGTCATGGGCTACCGCATGCTAGCAAAAATCATATCGGAGGCACTTCACAAAATGGTTGATATTCTTGGACTCATTAGGCACGAACTTTACGACAAGAAGAGATGGGCGGGAGAAATTTATCTCATACTCGATCACTGTCCTACATGGTTGCTAAAGGGATAAGAACCTCTTCACTAACTTGTATCGCTCAACAGAAGAGATAAACTTCTCTATGAGCGCATCCTGGAACTAGTCCCAGGTCATGGCGAAAGAATTAGGGAGACTGCGGTGCTGAAGCCATCAGGTGTACGCATCCTCTGTCGGCTGGTAGGCCGCAAGAAGAACCTTTTAAACATCGGGAACTCTATCATACTCGAAGTGCTTCTCCATCTGGTAGAGCCACTGAGAAATGACGAAGAAATCCTGGTTGTCATTGAAAGATGGCAGATTCAGCCTCTTGAACGCCAACGTATCTGTCATTGCTACAGGAGGAGAAGCCTGACTTGACACGAGCGGGGCCACCAAGGTGTCAGCAAGCGAGCCAGTTCCAGAACCAGGTATAGGAGGGGTGGCTCCAAGGGCATTGGTAATAGTAACTCCAGCTGTACATATGCTGTCAGAATCAAGGGCTGAATCAGGAGTTTGGCGATCCTCTTCCAGACGAGTGAGATATTCGAGAACCTGCCTCAATAACTGGGCAGTGACATCACCAGAAGCTCCTCTCGCAGAGGAGGTATCCTTCTTGCCCTGCGATTGCTTGGGAGCCATCTAGAAAGAGACACAAAAAATCGACCAATATAAATAGTCAAGCTAAGCAGAAAAGTGTTGAATTAGCAGTTCTAGCATTCTAACACTGTTGGGTAATTAAATCATGTTATAGTTACAACATTTTCATTGAACAACTTTTAGTTAATGACCATGTAAATGCAAATGCGACAATAAAATCACATGCGTTAGAAAATGATTTGTAAAAATCCATGCGTGTACAATCGCCGTCTGTTGTTCTTAGCTTAACACTTGTGCAATGATTTATGCTATGCGCATTGCAATTTGTGCCTAAAATGCATTCCTACGAATGTTCATGAATGAGGATACACATGTCATGTTAAGTGCCCATATCGCTTAACATGTCATGTATATTACGATACTAATTTCTTCGCACTTGAAAATATTAAAGCACTCATACAATTTAATATTCGCAAGCAGTACTGTATATCCTAATGGAAATTCATTTGCGCATAAATGTTAAGTTTTCTCATACTCCCTTATCATTCGTGTGCATACTACTCATGCTTATGAGTGTAGTGTGAGTGGGGAATGATGCATGCAAATATATTTTCATGATAGATTTCAAAATATATGGAGTTTATAAAATACTTTATCTTTAGATACTTCAACCTGCCTATAAAACCAACTGTCATGACCCGTCTAATAACAACCATCAGAGTGTGCTACGGGCAGGTCGTGATGCCACAGACATGGGCAAAGAAAAATCCATGTCTGTTAGGCGGGATCAAACTTGAAATGTAGTTTTTAAAAATAATTAACTAAGAAAAAATCTGTTTTTTATGAGCGGAAGCTTGAATGAAAAGGTGATGCGCATGCACTTTGATAAAATCTCATGATAGACACACATCACTGATACAAAAGTAAATACAATAACTAGAGAAGTGAATATGTCATTAATTTATTATTGTGTTACATCAATCAAAGTCTAGCAGTTGTCCATGAAATAGAAGAAAATGACTGATAATACTAATACATGATAACCAAATTTGACAGTAAGAAAACAAAATACATAGAACCTGGCTACGCTACAGCAAAACAAAATAAACTTTCAGGAATACAGGAACTCAACACTGAACAGCTCAAAAAGTAGGTGGCGTAGTAACGATACCTAAGGCAAATCCAAACAAGAAAGAACATGCCTCAGAACTTACGATTTAAACAGTGAGCAGGTTAATTAATTAAAACATGAGCAGAAATAAATAAACATAATTGAGTCCCAATTTATCTTATAGCAAAGCTAGTAATCATACAAGCAACTGAGTCAAACAGAAATTTCTGAAATTGTTAGCCTACTCCGAAGTATAGCCTAAAATTGTTCATCTAATATTGTAAGTCGTAATCGATGAAGTGTGTAGGTGTTACAGCGGGAGTGAAAGATATGGTACCTAAACACCTAGAGGGGGGTGAATAGGTGACCTAATCCTTTTCTAACTTTGTTGGCAGCCAAACAGTTATATCACAGATTTCTAACTAGTTTATTACAGCAATCAGCAATAATCAAACATACACAACTAATCCACAACACATTCACAGCACAGCACACAGTGATTTATAGTGGTTCCCCAAGATATGGGTACATCCACTTTCCCCCCTTCGCCTATCTAGCAGTGTACTAGATTCGGCCAAACTCCTGCACTGTCTCAGAACCCAAATTGGTTCCTACCTCAGGCCCAAAGCCTTACAACTCAGTTTTATCCCAAAGCCTACACTCAGCCAATCAAGGCCTACACTCAGCCAATCCAAGGCCTACACTCAGAGATCTCAATCTCCTACACTCAGGCAAACAAGCCCTACCCTCAGCCTTTATAAATATAGGCTTACAATCACTCAGATCCAAAGGATCCTACAAGTTAAAAAGATATTACAAGATATAACTCTACAACTCAGAATAATAAGAGAGGAGTTGAGAGATTCTTGATGAGTTCTTGGAAGAACTCAGCTGGATTCACCCTGACTTAGCTTTCTTCAAAGCTTCTTGAGTAGAACTGAATAAGGCTGAATCCTCTGCAGTTGTTCCTTGACCTCTGCCACTTAAGAACCAGACTGAATCTGAATCCTTCTTCTCAGCTAGTTCCAAAGGCTGATTTCTTGGAAGGAGCCCTCTCTCTCCAACTTCTTAGATCTGCAGTTGGACTGCAAGATCTTCTTGTGTTGATACCCTTGGTACCACTTCAACAATTTGATCAACCTTGACAACAATCTGATCAATTACTTCAACTTATCTCAACAACTGTTTCTGTAAACTGTGGGTGCCTATTTATAGGCCTTCTTCATGGTAACCGGCTGGTCCGGTTCATAACTGACTTCTGACATCTCTGACAGTTGCTGTAGACCGGCTGGATCGGCAGCTGTCATGTCAACCAGTCACTTCTTGAAAATCTCTAACAGTCAGTAAGTGTCGAGACTTTCTGTCTTTAAGTGTCGACACTTATAGTCCAAGTGTCGACACATGTTGTGTAAGTGTCGACACAAGTCTACAAGGTGTCGACACATTTCCTTGTATGTCTCGACACAGATTCTTCTGCATGTGTCGACACTAAAATTGAGTGTCGACACAAGTACTTGTTCTTCTAGCTTTTGCTGTATTCTTCTAAGTGTCGACACAACTTCTTGTGTTGAATCTGTCTAGTGTCGACACTGCCTCTTGGTGTCGACACATAGTCTTCTATGTTGAAACTTGCTGAGTGTCGACACAGCTCCTTGTGTCGACACACCTTCTTGTTGTTGAGACTTCAGCTGAGTGTCGACACATTCCCATAGTGTCGACACTTGTACTTAGAATAATTTGTTGTTCTTTCTGTTCTTTGCTAAGTGTCGACACAGCTCCTTGTGTCGACACTTTCTTCAAGTGTTGAGTCTTCTGTTGAGTGTCGACACATTGTGTTGAGTGTCGACACTTACTTCAAGTGCTGACTCTTCTGATAGTGTGTCGACACATTGTGCTGAGTGTCGACACATTCTTCAAATGCTGACTCTTCTGCATAGTGTCGACACATTGTGTTGAGTGTCGACACTTGTACTTAGATTCTGCAGACTTTTGCTGAGTGTCGACACAGCTCCAAGTGTCGACATTTTCTGTCTGCACTTTTCTTCACTGAGTGTCGACACAGCTCCAAGTGTCGACACTTTCTGTCTGGTGTCGACTCTGCTTCCCAGGTGTCGACACAATGACTCCAAGTGTCGACACTGCTTGTCTGGGTGTCGACACAAGTCTTCTTGAGTGTCGACACTTTCCCTCTGGGTGTCGACACATGGACTTAGAAACTTTTTGCTTCAGTCCAGTGATTTCTTAACCTGCACAAATAACTCAAACATACATCAAAAACATTATGATGTATATCATTGAGTTGGGTGGGGCTTCTTCAAATCAGGTACATTTAACCAATGTACCCAACAGGGAGCACATTGTTCACACTCAGATCTGTGTGCAAGTCTTGTTGGAAAAGTAATCATGTTTGTCGTTACTATGCCAGCAGACAGTAGCCCGGTTAGATGCTACATTTTAAGGATTTGCTTACGACTGCAGAAAATTTTTAAGTATTTCATATTTTAGTGTTCTCTCATATTATATTATGTCAAAAATATGTCGGTTCAGGGGTTATCAAATAACATATGTAATCATAGAAAACAGGTGCAAGGACTAAATCCAAAGTTTTTAGGTGATAGGGGGTTCTCTACTTGCCTTAAGATGAAACAAAAACTATCGGCGACAGCTAAGCGGCGTAATCAAGGCCAAAGGCTCTATTTGAACATGTTCAAGACCCATATTTAAATAAACCTATTGACTTAACGAAGATTTCTACGCTTGACCAGACATTGCTAATCACACAACACATCATAAAAGGGGTTTAGAAATTTTTACCTCCCTCAAGGATGAGGGGAGAGGGAACTACCACGAGGAAAACAGGGTTTTGGCGGCACTTTGGTTCGGGAAGCCCTAAATCGGAGAGGGTTTGGAGCGATTTCACCACTAGATTTGATGAGCTGCACTGAAAACATAAATAAAAATTGAGATTAGACGGATATACGACAACCGCAAGAGGGATCGACATAATTACATCGATCGGAAAGCAAAAATTATCGCAACAAAATTAGGGTAAATCTGAATACAAGAGATTGCCAGAGTTCCTTACCCAAGGAAACCAATTTCGGATTCAAAAATCCAAGGAGAGGAGGAAACAAGAAAAACCCTAAGCGACCCCCTTGAAATCCACCGGCCAAATCGCAGAGGAAGGAGAGTTGGAGGGCTGTCGCAGTTGTCCGCTCCGGGAGAAGGAAAAAAGCACAGAATGCACTGGCCCTTGGAGGGATAGGAGTCGTCGGCCTTAGGGGAGGGAGGAGAAGCAGGAGGCAGCGCCGACAAAGCGTGTGGGTTGCGGGAATAGCGGGGGAGAGGCGGAATCGGCACGGGCGAGAAATTAAAACCCTATTTCAATATATATATATATATATATATATATATATATATATATATATATATATATATATATATATATATATATATATATATATATATATATATATATATATATATATATTAATTGTTATTATTATTATTATATCTAACCAGTGAATCGTTACAGTCCTCGATCCCCCGACATCAACAACACCATGTTTATACTGGGCACAAATAGGAGTTCGGGTTCATTGACTGCAGTCTGGGTGTGTGAGGTCGTCCAGTATACTCTTGGAGTGGGACAACGTCACATTACTTTGGTAAAATGTTGGTTGGGTCATGTTTAACATAAAGTGATGTTCGTGCATCCCAACCCCTCCTTGTGCCTAGTAACGTGATGTTGTCCCACTCCATGAGTATACCAGCCATCCTCACCCCCCGGAATGCAGTCAGTGGACCCCCAACCCCTTTTGGTGCCAAATATAAGCCTGACTGATTGTTGAGGTCGGTCCTCGATCCCCCAACATCCTTAATGAGGAGCCTTAAAATCGACCCTCATCACCAACTGAGCTGACAATGTCTGGTTAATCTGGTAAAAGGATGGTCGTGTCATATTTAAGTTGCAGCGCAGTTGGTGATGGAGATCGGGTTTAAGGCACCTCATCAAGGAGATCAGGGGATCGAGGACCAACCTCCACAACCCGTCATGCTTATACTGGGCGTGTAGAGGGGTTGAGGTGCATGGACTGCAGTCCGGGTGTGTGACGACAGCTGGTATACTCTTGGAGTGGGACATCGTCTGGTTACTCCGATAAAAGTCGGGCCACGTTTAACAACCTCACCCGACGACGAGAGTTGCGTGCCCCATCGTTATTTCTACTTCAGCATTAAAATCTACCTTTGGTTTTTTATTCCTTATAGCCCTTGAGACGGCAGCTTATCTCAACGACCGACACATAACCCCCCGACCTCCATTGTGTATTGCTTCTTTCATACTTCGGCTTTCGCCTCATCTTCAGCTTCATTCAGGCTGTGCTTGGCGCAGCTTACCTGACCTTATTTGCTCCTGTAAGATTGGACAACAACGTCATTGTCATAGAATGCATTGTTGAAATTTGTGAAGTGAAAGTGGGTGAATGGTGCACTTGGACCTATCCGCGTGGACTACACAGACAGGGTTGGCGGACTGCTAAGTTGGTAGGGATGTTGTAGACGGTTTGCTCTTTAGCGGCCTGGGCGGTCTGTTCGCGCGGACTTCGCGGACAGCAGCGGTGGTTAGCCAGGTCGGCTTGTGCTCAGCAGGCAGTTGGATCCCCGGAAGTAACCGGGCGGATAGAAATGCTATCCGCGGAGTCCAGCATGAAGCGGACTGAAGAAATGGAGCTCGACAGAACGGTTTGGCAGTTGTCTTGGTCTTGCTCTGGTGCAGCGGCAAGTGGAAGCCGCGAAGACCGCCAATCAGTGCAGACTGATACTGGAGTTCGCCGGGACAGGCGGACTGGATCCAGTGTCCGCCAGTAAGTGCGGACTGGCCCCTGTGGCCAGTGGTGTGGAATTGGTTGGGTCTGAACCAAGTCCACGTTTGGCTCAGTCCGGGGAGATCGCGCAGTGGAGCGCGGACTGCTTCTCAGTCCGCCCAGCTCGGCAGAAGTGCATGTGCCTTGGTTGCGAGTTTGGGGATAAGCGGATTGGAGGTTGTGTCCGCAACTGTGTGCGGACTGGAGCTGGAGTCCGCTGAGTCCAGTAAGTGTCTTGGTGACAAGGCTATGAACTTGGGGTATGCGGACTGGTGTAGTCTGCGGGATATGCGGACTGGAGAAGTCTGCAAGGTATGCGGACTGGGATGTCTGCAGTGTGCGGACTGGATCGGCGTGTCCGCTGAGTCCGGCGGGTGCCTTTGTGGCATAGCCGTGGTCTCGAGATTTGCGGACTGAAGCCGGGTGTCCGCTGAGTCCGGCAGGTGCCTTTGTGACAAAGTCGTGGGCTCGGGATGTGCGGACTGAAGTCGGGTGTCCGCTGAGTCCGGCAGGTGCCTTGGTGTCAAGGTTGCGGGCTCAGGATAAGCGAGCTGGTGCTATGTCCGCGGATTGGCGGACTGTTGCTGCGGAGTCCGGCTGTGGGGGTACTGGCTTGGCCCTTGGCGACAAGGCAGACTGGTATTGCTGTCCGGCCTTGGTGATGTCATGGCGGTTTGGCTTTTGGCGACAAGACGGACTGGCGTTTAGAGTCCGGTCTTGGAGAAGCTAGGCGGGCTGGCTATTTTGCACATGTGCGGCGGACTGGTATGTATCCGCAGACTGCGGAGAAGTCTTTCTGCACAATGTGGAGGTAATCCTATCGGCTAGGGTGGTGAGCACACTCATCATCGTGCCTATAAATAGGACCCCTGTCACATCAGAAAAAGTAACCTAAGTAACCTTCATGCGTAAGTGAACAGTAACTTTAGCCCGCACAGGTTGCTGCGGACTGCCTTTTGGTGTCCGCGCGCTTTGATTGAGTTGACCGGGTTGTGATGTGCAAGTTGTGCGGATAGCGCTGGAAAGCCAGGACTTGGCTCTGATTGTGGTCAGGTACAGTGTGGACTCTGCGATTAAGCAACAGGCGGAAAACAGAAGGTCACGGACAGCGACCAGACGTTCTTCTCTTTGGCAACTTGGTTCGGGGTTCAAGAAGTCGCCTGCTTTAGGCAGACTGTTCTATTCGGCATCGCAGCGTGTGCGGTCTGGCGGCTAGGCAACCTCGCGGTCAGGCGGCTTGCTGATCGGCGGCTAGAGCTAGCATTGGAATAAGGTGTAGTCCGCATGACTTGGGTTGCGGTCTGGCTACCTGGCGGTTTGAGCGGACTCCACAGCAGTAGACTAACGGCTTGGTGGTTGAGTCCGCGCGGCTTGTCTCTCTTATCTTGTTTTTGTAGTGCTCTGTTTTCCCTTGGGTGGTTGTTTGGTGAAGCATGTCTCACCATTTATGTCTCACTGTGTAGAGAAGTTAGCTATGAATCAATAAAGAGGCTTGTGCTATATGTGTTTGCTGGTTGACTGGCTTTGGTTTAGATAACCCCTGCTCACTCCAGGTTCCAGAGAATTTTCCGCGTGATCAAGGTGTGATCTTGATAGTGTTGAGAATATTAATTTGTCGCCAGGCTATCTCGTTGACCACTTGAAGAAAATTCAACGTGGTAGAAGTGTCAGGTTGTTGAATTTTAACATGGTATCGAAGTTGGATCGGAGTGGATAAGCTGCGATCAACTAAAGTGGTTGTTAATCTTTGAAGAGGGAACCAGTGGTAGAACCATGGCAGTGGAAGATGCAAGTTGTCTTGGAATTGATCTCCTTACAGAGACGAACTTTGATAGGTGGAAGTCTTGTATGGAAAGCTTTCTTCTTGGCGAGGACCTTTGGGAGGTTGTATGCGGAGCAGAAAGACAAGAGGCTACTGCTGGCAATGCTGAAGAGATGAGAGCTTGGAAGGAGACAAATGCGAAAGCGGTGTCTATTCTCAAGCAGGTGATCTCATCGGAGCTCTTGGACCACATCAGTGGATGTCGGTCAGCTGCGGAGGTTTGGACTTCCCATGATGGGTTGTTCAGGAAGGAGGTGAAGGTTGCTGCAGAGGATGGTCCTACTTCATATCAGCAAGAGATGAGTGTTTCTTCTAGGCGTGATGGGAAGAGGAAGGAAGGACCAAAGTGCTATAGATGCAAACAGTATGGTCATCTAAGGAAGGAGTGCAAGGTTACCTTGCTCTCGGTGAACGTAGCTCATGTTGGAGGCAAGGAAAAGAACTTTGTTGGGTATTCAACAAGTTCTAGTGCTGATCGGATGAAGACCAATGATAGTGCAGCTATCTGGCATGAAAGACTGGGGCATGTAGGGATGGACAAGCTGAAAGCAATGGCGGAAAGAAGACTCGTAAGAGGCTTGCCTAGATTGTCATCCTACGACGATGGTAGGGGATGTGCGGGATGAGCAAAGTGAAGCGTATCGCTTTATGGTTGATAAGGCACAATCCAGATGTAAAGCACCTTTGGAGGTTGTCCATTGTGCTCTGGTTGGACCGACCGTCACCGCCAGTCTTGGAGGCAGTAGGTTCATGCTGATATTGGTTGATGACTATTCTATGTATACTTCATGAAGAAGAAGTCCAACATGATGCGCTTGTTTGTGGAGTTCAAGAAGCTTGTGGAAGGCCAGCTTGGCTTGAGGATCAAGAAGTTGAGGACAAGCATCGGTAGTGAGTTTGGCTCAACCGAGTTCTCAAACTTTTGCAGGAAGCAAGGGATTCAGAAGGAGCTTTCTTGTGTACATGCTTCGCAGCAAGGCAGTATTGCAGCTCGGATGATCCGTTGGTTAACGTAGATCTGCAGGTGTTGGCTTCAGAGTAAAAGCGTTCCTAAGGCTCTTTGGGATGAAGGGATGACCTGTGTTGCTCATATCATCAATATGATGCCTCTTAGTCTGATCTATGTGAAGACTCCTTATGAGCTGATGTTCGGAGTAAAGCCCAGTGTGAAGCACCTAAGGGTGTTTGGATCTACCTGCTACATACACTCTCCAGGTGCTCTCAAGACGAAGCTAGTCTTTGTTGGGTATGATGAGCAGAGGAGAATATGGAGGTGTACGGATCCTGCAATGAAAAGACTCATCGTGTCGAGATACGTTGTCTTCGATGAGTTGACGACGTATTGGGATAGCTCTTGTGTAGAGCTAGAGATGAGCAGGTCAGATGGTGGGCTGAAGGAGGCTGCTTCTAAGGTTCAGGTGGAGCTGCCTGAGTCACCAGGAGCTCCAGGTTATTCTAGCTCTAGGGCAAAGGCGTCAGGGTTAGGAAGCAGGGGGAGCAATGCTCCAAGTACTTCTGGCTCGAAGGCGGAGACTTCTGGTTCAGGAAGCAGGGGGAGCAATGTTCCAGGTTGTTCTTGTTCGAGAGCAGAGACTTCTGGTTCATGTAGCAGGGGGAGCGTTACTCCAGGTGCTCCTGGTTCCAGTGAGGAGGCGTCTTGTTCAGGAAGCAAGGGAGCATTGTTCCGGGTTTGCTCGGGAACGGAGCTGGTTCAGAAGCAGCGGAGGTGGTTAGCCATGATCAGGTTCTTTGGAGATCGAAGAGGATCAGTAAGCCACCAGCTTGATATAGTGAAGGGAACACGGTGGGCTTGATCCCACGTTTCCTTGCTAGCCCTCAAGTCGAGCAAGTACCTTCTGGCTGTGATGACCCTACTAGAATCAAGGAGGTGGTTGACACCAAGGCTGAAGAGGTGGCCTCTCTCAGAGGTAACGATTCTTGGGCTTTTGTGCCCAAGGTAGTTGGTGATACTCCTATGATGCATGAGTGGAGGTTGAAGCTGAAGAAGAAGGCAGAGGGAAGAATGGCTCCTTTTGGGAGATGCTGGAGGGCTCCCTTATGGTCAATGATTTGCAGGGCGGGGACTATGTCTTGGACATTTCTTCGTAGATGCTATCGGAGGGATCATGTGCAAGGTTACGGGAGCTGCTGGAGTTATTCGCCACTTCTCACTTCAAGGGGGAGGATTGAAATTTGTGAAGTGAAAGTGGGTGAATGGTGCACTTGGACATATCCGCGCGGACTACACGGACAGGGTTGGCGGACTGCTAAGTCGGCAAGGATGTTGCAGATGGTTTGCTCTATAGCGGCCTGGGCGGTCTGTTCGTGCGGACTTCGCGGACAGCAGCGGCGGTTAGCCAGGTCGGCTTGTGCTCAGCAGGCAGTTGGATCCCAGGAAGTAACCTGGCGGATAGAAACGCTAGCCGCAGAGTCCTACATGAAGCGGACTGAAGAACTGGAGCTCGGCAGACTAGTTTGGCAGTTGTCTTGGTCTTGCTTTGGTGCAGCGGCAAGTGGAAGCCGCGAAGACCGCCAGTCAGTGCGAACTGATAATGGAGTTCGTCGGGACAGGCGGACTGGATCCAGTGTCTGCCAGTAAGTGCGGACTGGCCCCTGTGGCCAGTGGTGTGGACTTGGTTGGGTCTGAACCAAGTCCATGTTTGGCTCAGTCCGGGGAGATCGCGCAGTGGAGCGCAGACTGCTTCTCAGTCCGCCAAGCTCGACAGAAGTGCATGTGCCTTGGTTGCGAGTTTGGGGATAAGCAGACCAGAGGTTGTGTCCGCAATTGTGTGCGGACTGGAGCTGGAGTTCGCTGAGTCTGGTAAGTGTCTTGGTGACAAGGCTATTGAGTTGGGGTATGCGGACTGGTGTAGTCTGCGGGATATGCGGACTGGATAAGTCTGCAAGGTATGCAGACTGGGATATCTGCAGTGTGTGGACTGGATCGGCGTGTCCGCTGAGTCCGACAAGTGCCTTTGTGGCGTAGCCGTGGGCTCGGGATTTGCGGGCTGAAGCCGGGTGTCCGCTGAGTCCGACAGGTGTCTTTGTGGCAAAGCCGTGGGCTCGGGATGTGCGAATTGAAGTCGGGTGTCTGCTGAGTCCGGCAGGTGCCTTGGTGTCAAGGTTGCGGGCTCGGGATAAGTGGGCTGGTGCTGTGTCCGCGGATTGGCGGACTGTTGCTGCGGAGTCCAGCTGTGGTGGTCCTGGCTTGGCCCTTGGTGACAAGGCGGACTGATGTTGCGGTCCGGCCTTGGTGATGTCTTGGCGGTTTGGCTTTTGGCGACCAGGAGGACTGGCGTTTGGAGTCCGATCTTGGAGAAGCTAGGCGGGCTGGCTATTTTGCACAGGTACGACAGACTAGTATGTATCCGCGGACTGCGGAAAAGTTTTACTGGAGGATGTGGCGGAAATCCTATCGGCTAGGGCGGTGACCACACTCATCATCGTGCCTATAAATAGGACTCCTATCACATCAGGAAAAGTAACCTAAGTAACCTTCATGTGTAAGTCAACAGTAACTTGAGCCCGCACAGGTTGCTGCAGACTGTCTTTTTGGTGTCCGCGTGGTTTGATTGAGTTGACCGGGTTGTGCTTTGCAGGTTGTGCGGATAGCTCTGGAAAGCCAGAACTTGGCTCTGATTGCGGTCAGGGACAGTGCGGACTCTGCGGTTAAGCAACAGGCGGAAAACAATAGGTCGCGGACAGCGACCAGACGGGCTTCTCTTTGGCAACTTGGTTCGGGGTTCAAGAAGTCATCTGCCTCAGGAGGACTGTTCTATTCGGCATCGCAGCTTGTGCGGTCTGGCGGCTAGGCGACCTCGCGGTCAGGCGGCTTGCAGATCGGCGACTAGAGCTAGCATTGGAATAAGGTGTAGTCCGCGCGGTTTGGGTTGCGGTCTGGCGACTTGACAGTTTGAGCGGACTCCACAGCAGTAGACCGACGGCTTGGTTGTTGAGTCCGCGTGGCTTTCTCTTGTCTTGTTTTTGTAGTGCTCTCCTTTCCCTTGGGTGGTTGTTTGGTGAAGCATATCTCGTCATGTATGTCTCGTTGTGTAGAGAAGTTAGCTGTGAATCAATAAATACGCTTGTGCTGCATGTATTTGCTGGTTGACTGGCTTTGGTTGAGATAACCCCGGCTCACTCCAGGTTTCAGGGAATTTTTCGCGTGATCAAGGTGTGATCTTGATAGTGCTGAGAATATTAATTTGGCGTCAGGCTATCTCGTTGACCGCCTGGAGAAAATTCAACGTGATAGAAGTGTCAGGTTGTTGAATTTTAACATGCATGTTTGGTATGACATGTTACAAAAAGGAAACAAATTTGAGACATAAAATTTTGACATGACAATGACATTTTTGTCCAACCTCACTGAAGCAAATAAGTCACGATTAACAGTCTCAAATGCAAATAAATTCTATATACGCTTAGCATACATGTGCGGGAGAAAGCTGAACCGCCCGATTTTGCTTGGTAGATGGTGCACTACTTTTGTTTTCATGTTCTTTTTACTTGATTTTTTTGCAGCTGCCGGATTAAAAGATGAATGTCCCAGATTTCTCCGGCTCCCGCATCAAAGAAAGCTACCCTTATTTCTCTGAAGCAGCTTAATGCCGGTGTAAGTTTTCGGGCCGATTTGATTGCTCCTTTCGCGCCGATTTTTTTTGGTTTTTGTTATTATTGTGCAAATTCAGCTGTTTACTGTTTTGCTACTTTCGGAGTTACAGTGGTTTAAAAATGAAAATAAATAAAAACAGCCACTAAAATCCGTACACGCGGTTTTCAAATACAGCTCTGACTGCAGTGCGGGCATTCGAGTTGGATAAGCTGCGGAGGAGTGGAGCGAGTCGAGCTACAGCTGAACGCCGGTGGCCCGGTGGTCGGCACTCGGCACACGGTTCACGTGTTGAACGTTGACATTTGACAACGAATCAAAAAGTCTAATTTTCTAGAAGCACATACGTGAATGAGGATAACAATTATAATACTATATTCACTTAAAATACGAGCATCTTCGCACGGGCTACGCCCGTGCTTGATGCTCTCGAGCGACCTTCGGCCGCATCAGGCGGGCTTCGCCCGCCTGCGCACGTGCTTTGCACGTGTTTGATGCTCCAGCCGCCTGAGAGCATCGCGCACGGGCGTAGTCCGTGCGAAAATGCTCGTATATATATATGTATACAAATATATATATACATATATATATCACATACTTCCGGCTTTTTCTCTCTCTCCCTCTCTCCGCCTAAATCTCTCTCTCTCTCTCTATCTATACATTTATATATCACCGCCTAAATCTCTCTCTCTCTGTCTCTCCCCCTAAATCTCTCTCTATATCTATAATATAGAAACCCACAGCTCTCTCTCTCCCCGCCTAACACTCTCTCTCTCTCTCTCCGCCTACATCTCTCTCTAGCTATACAGATATATATCACTGCCTAAATCTCTCTCTCTCTGCCTAAATCTCTCTCTCTATATATATAATATAGTAACCCACAGCTCTCTCTCTCTCCCCGCCTAACACTCTCTCTCTCCGCCTAACTCTCTCTCTCCGCTTAAATCTCTCTCTCTATATATATAATATAGTAACTGTTAGAATATTTAATTATATGTCCGCGCGTGTCAGGACCGACTCGGAACGACCCAACAGGTTACGTGTCACTAGAGTGTAACGGCTCTACGCTGGAGATACTATATAAGACCATTCCACACCGATGAGCCTTAGTGGACTATCTTGAGCGGAGCCTTCTACATTCTCAAGATATCCGTTTAGGTTTTCGCTCCCCCGTCCGCTCTCTCATTCCCCCGATCGGTAATTCTCAGATTAGCCGCCGCTCGCGAATTTCCTGCGCTGCTCTGTATCGCGAGGAAGAAATCGAAAATCCCTGCCGCTCTTGCGCTGTTCGCGATTTCCGGCGTGCCGCTCTTGCAGTTCGCAAGTTTCTCCCGAAGCCACCGCTCGCGATTAAGCCACAGATCTAGGGCATCGCTCCTCAAATCCGGCCGATTCCAGTGCATCTCCGTCCGTTTTCCAGATCTGTGCGTTGCGCCGCCTGGAGGAAAGACATCGCCGGAAGTTTGGCACCTGTCGCTCAAGATCGGGAGATCCAGTTGAGTTCTTGATCTATTCGCCATTGTTGCTGTAAGAAAAGCAGAGTTCGTTTTTTTTTTCATCTTCTCTGTTGCTTTGCTCTTGGATCGGAACATAGAAGCCCATCTATGGAATTTTTTTTGGAATCGATCGCTGATCGAGAAGGAAGATCGCAAGTTCCATTGATCCAGTCGTTCCAAGGTTTTTGATATTCCAGCCATCCTGATTCAAGAGGAAGGAAGGGACTCTAGGAGATCTTGCTCCCGTTCTTGTCGAAGTCCGTCGTGGTCGTCGACTGTTTTCTTTTTCTTTTTTCTGGCCACTTCCTGTTCGCGATTCCTGGCTCTCCTGTGCGGAGTCGTCCGCTGGTGATCTACCTCACCCCCATTGTGCAAAGCTCCAGATCGCCACAGATCTGTTTCCTTTTTTTTGCATCTCTCTGGAGAAGCCTGTGATCAGGAAGGGAGGAGAGATCGGCCATTGTTTTGCCGGATCTCGTCATATGAACCAAGATCGGAGTCAGTTTTCTGCTGCCGCCTCGAGGAGATTCTCTTGCCTCCAATTCAGATCCAGGAGGAGTCGCTGGATCTGGCCTCCAACTCAAATTTGGGTGATCTTTATCAAATTGCAAATCTGAGTTCTTTGGAGACTCTCTATTAGAACTTGTGAAACCTAGCATCTTTGGCGTTTCTCAGTTCTTGGGCTTTCTCTGTTCTGGAAGAACTTCCATCTAGTTCCTTTTTTTTCTGCTAAGAGAGAGATTCAGATCATTTTCACTTAGTGGATCTCTTATTTTTCTGCAAATTGTTGTTATGGAATCCTGCATTTGCCGCAAGTCTTGCTGTGGAAGGTTTTGCATTTAACACTTGGATTGGATCCGAAGTTTTCTGATATCTTCACACGGCTCAGGTGACCACGTTCTAGCATTTTTATTTCTGTTTTAAATCTAGAACTATGTCGAAGAAAAGTGCGCTCGATACCATAAAATTGCAATCGTTCGACGCCTCCGACTTCCTCAGTTGGAAAATTCAAGTCCAACTAGGAATGAAGGAACGCGAGATATTCTATACTGTTCAGAGCGACTTTGCTTCTACCGTCGAGGACGTGGACGAGTACCAGTGGAACAAGGATGAAGATTTCTGCAGGGATTACTTGTTAAATTCTCTGAATCCCCGTCTTGCATTGACCTACCACGCTTACAAATCTGCAAAGGAGATATGAGATCGCCTGAATGCGCATTTCCAGAAGGAGGAAGGATTGTCGAAGTCGCTCATTGGAGAGAAGTTCTTCAACTTCAGATTCAAAGCGAACGTGTCTATCACTTCTCAACTCTTGGAGCTGGTCAACCTGCGTCAGAAGCTTGATGATGATCATTCGAAGATGGACGACAGCCTCTTTGTATACATGATCCTGAGTAAACTGCCTCCTGAATGGCTCTTTTTCAAGACCGAGATGCACCGACTGAAAGAGAAGATCAGTTTGGACGAACTCAAAAGGTTCATCCATATTGAAGACCAAAACATTGCTGGGAAAAGCTTGGAGCAGGTTGCGCAGCCCTCACAGGCTGTCAACTTCGTTTCACGACCTAGAAAGCCTTCTCGGAAGCCCCCGGTACCTAAGGGTGATACTCCAGCACCGTTGGCGGTCAAAAAGCCTTCTCTCAAAAGGAAGAAGGGCAAGTGCCACAACTGCGGCAAATGGGGTCACTGAGCCGCTGAATGCAGGGGTCCGAAGAAGCTAAAGGAGGATGCCCCACAAAATGTGGCGCACATGGTGGTCGACAACTCCGATCCTAAGTCCTTCGTGGCTATGATTAGGAGTAGTCACCGCGGTGCGTCTTCTGAGTGGTGGCTGGACAGTGGTGCTACCTGTCACGTCACAAATGACAGGAGTCTTCTTTCAAAGGTGACAGCGGTCAAGGACAGAGTCGAAAATTGCAATGGAGGAGCGACTGATGTTACTCATGCTGGGACTGCAGAGCTTGTGCTCTCTTCAGGTAAAACTTTAATTTTGCAAAATGTTAAAGTAGTTCCTAATTTAACTAAAAATTTGATTTCTATGAGTTTGCTTGATAGAGCTGGAATGTCTTTCACAACCGTGAACGGTAGAATGACATTAACTGTTAATTCTCATTATTTTGGTTGCGCTTACCTGATCAATGGTATGTATAGACTTAGCCTAGATAACGAGTGCATAAATCAAGTGAGTTCAACTCTGATTGATCCAAAGTTATTACACAATAGACTTGGACATATCCACTATAAGAAAATGCGAGATCTAGCCAAAAGTCAAAACATTCCATTAGATCTTTCTATTCAATTTGATAGGTGTGAGGTTTGTGCCCAGACTAAAATCACTAGAAACCCTTACAAGACAGTTTCTAGGAGCACACAACTTCTGGAGTTGATACATTCCGACCTCTATGACTTTCGTAGTCACGCCACTAGAGGGGGAAGAAAGTATCTAATTACATTCATCGACGATTTTTCCAGATATTGTCATGTTTACCTATTGAAATCGAAAGATGAGACATTCGAGACCTTTAAGATCTTCAAATCTCGGGTAGAAAATCAATTAAATGTAAAGATTAAGAGACTTAGAAGTGATCGAGTAGGAGAGTACACTGCAACTGGGTTTAAGGACTTTTGTGCCTCTGAGGGTATAATCCTAGAAACCACAGCTCCTTACTCACCCCAGTCGAATGGTGTTGCTGAGCGTAAGAATAGAACTTTAACAGAAATGTTGAACTCTATGCTCCTCATAGCTAGCATGTCTAATTCCTTTTGGGGGGAAGCAGTTCTGACTGCAAATCACATTCTAAATCGAGTGCCTCACTCAAAGCTCAACTCTACTCCATATGAGTTGTAGCATGGCCATCCTTGTAGATATGACACTCTAAAGACTTGGGGTTGTATCGCTTATGTAAGGATACAGGACCTTAAGAGACCAAAGGTGGGACCTAGAACAACGACCTACGTTTATCTAGGTAGTGCAGAAGACAGTGCAGCTGACAGGTTTCTGGATCTATCCACTAATACAGTGATAGAATCTAGAGATGCTATTTTCTTTGAACACAAATTTATCAAAGATCATGGCTTGACCGTCTCCGGGTCTACTGAGATGATTTCAGAATCTACTGTAGAACCTGAAGCTGGCCCCTCTGGCACTGCTCCCCAACCTCTACAGGTGGAAGCTGTTCCTCTTAGAGTATCTACAAGAGACAGAATCCCTAAGGATTTTGGTGAGAATTTCGTCACCTACCACTTAGAGGATGATCCATTTTCCTATCAGGAAGCAATGCGATCTAGAGATGCGTTAATGTGGGCAGAAGCCATTGATGATGAGATGAACTCGCTGCTACAAAACAACACTTGACATCTAGTTGACCTGCCGAAAGGAGCTAAAGTCTTAGGATGCAAGTGGGTACTGAAGAAGAAATTACACAGTGATGGGTCTATAGCCAGATATAAAGCACGTCTAGTAGCTAAGGGTTATAAACAACAGGGGGGAATTGACTATTTTGATGTCTACTCACCTGTGTGTCACCTATCCACTATTAGGATTCTTCTTGCCATAGCTTCTATCGAGAACTTTATAGTTCATCAGATGGATGTAAAAACAGCCTTCTTAAATGGAGAGCTTGATGAAGAGATCTATATGACACAATCTGAAGGTTATGTGCATAAGGATCTAAGAGACAAAGTGTGCAAGCTCGATAAATCGATCTATGGGCTTAAACAAGCACCTAAGATGTGGCACATTAAATTTGATCAAGTGGTAAAGAGCGTTGGATTTCAGTCCAGTCTCTCAGACAAGTGCCTCTACTACCGCTCGATGATAAATCAAACAGTCATCATATGCCTATATGTGGATGACATGTTGATTCTGTGATCAGATCTTGCCGCAGTGAGAGATACTAAATCCGCTCTCGCGAAAGCATTTGACATGAAGGACCTTGGTCCCGTAGATACCCTACTAGGTATGAAAGTTAGAGTAGACAAGGGATGTGTCACTCTAAGTCAAGCTCATTACATTGAGCAGATCCTCACTACCTGGGGTTATAAAGACTGTCAGCCTGTTGAAACACCAATCGATCCAAATGTCAAGTTGAGTCCGAATGAAGGGACCAGTGTTGATCAAGTAAAGTACTCAAAGATCATTGGAAGTCTCATGTATGCCACAAGTTGCACTAGACCAGACATTGCTTTCTCGGTAAGCATGTTGAGTCGTTTTACCAGTAATCCAGGCAAAGAGCATTGGGATGCCCTAGATCGGCTGATGAGGTACCTGAAAGGTACTAAAGACCACGCTCTGTGCTACACTGGTTACCCTCCTACGTTGGAAGGATACTCTGATGCCTCCTGGTGTTCAGAAGTTGGGAACAGCAAGTCCACTAGTGGATTTATTTTCACTTTGGGTGGCGCTGCAGTCACTTGGAAATCCAAAAGACAGACTTGTATAGCTTGTCGTCTATGGAAGCCGAGTTGTTTGCCTTAGCCTCAGCTGGCGAAGAGACAGATTGGATCAGGAATTTGATTCTAGACATTCCCTTGTCTAGACTTCAAGTCAATTCTTTGAGCCTGTATTGTGATAATCAAGCAGCAGTTCAAGTCGTGAAGAATGTCCTTTTTAATACTAAAAGACGACATGTACGACTGAGACACGCTCTACTGAATTATCTGAAAGAACAAGGCATTATCACTTTGATCGATGTGCGATCGAAGGATAATCTGGCTGATCCACTGACGAAAGGAATGTCTAAAGACCGATCAATCAAAACAGTGGGGGAAATGGGACTCAAGGCGATTTAAGTTCAGCCTTAGTTCAAAGATAGGCGATTTAGTTCAGCCTTAGTCCAAATGTTTTGATTTTTTCCACTTTCCTTTGTCAAAGCAAGCGTGTTGTGCTCCGCTGATGTTCAGGGTTGCTGAGTACGAATCTGGTGAGTTGTTTCATTCCACATTTGATGTTAACAACTTCCACTGGGTTCGTCTTCCTTATCTAGGAGGAGAGTGTTATTCCACTTTTGATAACACAATCCGACTAGGTTTGGCTCTTCCTCTTCTGTTTATTGGTTTCATTCCACATTCGATGAGTTCCAATTGACTTTAGAAGAACAGTAACCGTGACATTCCACATAGGAACACAGACACAGCTGCGATGTCCAGAAGTCCATAACATCATTTTCTTGAAAATAGATAATGGATTCTGAGGTAGAAACTAAATACTCTACACATGCTTTCTCATACTGTACTACGTTCATATAAGTAGAACTAGATACTTGTACATTTTCCAAGGTTGAATTCATTTTAAATGAACTTCTCTGTTGGAAATTACAGGAGCTGCTGCTGATGGAGGAGGACTTGCCGGTTGGGATCCAGATGAGGATGACCTACTGGACTCTGATTTCTAGAGTATAAATTGGTTTTTCTTCTGCTTAGAGCACTGTTTAGCTCTCTTTGCTTTCACTTGTTTGTTTGGACTTTCTTGCTCTTTAGTTGGTCATGAGACACTTGGTGTTCTGGTACCTGTGCTGTGATTGTACTTTAGACTTTACTATGATGCTGCTGAGATTTTCTGTTTATTCTTATGCACGCATACAATTGTTTTACTTAAACGTCCAATATGTTTTGACAAGTGTGATGGACACGGTTGTGAGTGCTTCATATTCGGTTGAACACTTCACACACCACCCCTTTTTCCGACGTCGGGTTTACCGCGGACATAGGAGGAGATTGTTAGAATATTTAATTATATGTCCGCGCGTGTCAGGGCCGACTCGGAACGACCCAACAGGTTACGTGTCACTAGAGTGTAACGGCTCTACGCTGGAGATACTATATAAGGTCATTCCACACCGATGAGCCTTAGTGGACTATCTTGAGCGGAGCCTTCTACAGTAACCTGCAGCTATCTCACTCTCCCCGCCTAACTTTCTCTCTCCGCCTAACTCTCTCTCTCCGCCTAAATCTCTCTTGCTCGTGTCCTCCAGCGAAAATAGGTTTAGGAGGGCTATTTTTTGTTTGTTTAATGATTACAGAAATTAACGGATGAGATCTGATGGAGCTCAATCGGAAGGCCAATAATAGCGTGACTGACAACATACTGAATATTCTTATTAGTATAGATATCAAAAAATTATAAAAAATGGGCTCCACTGAGCACAAAAACATCCGTCCTTTTTATTTTTCCAATTTTACAAATATAATTACAGGAGTCCATATTTTTATAGGTTTAACTATTTAAGGTGAATGGAGTATTATGGATTACAAAAAGTTTGGAGCCTTTCATAGTTTCATCCAACTTCCCACAAACTGTCCCTTATATATTTTCACCCCACATTGGGCTTATTTTGTGGGATGATGTAGTTAACAGTGGTGGACGCAGGTAGTGGCAGATGCAGAGATTTTGTTCGGTGTGGGCAATGGACAATGTAAAAAAATACCTAAAAAATTAAATTAAAATATTACTAATTTAAACTACATCTAAAAATTGATAGATAATTGAATCTTATATAAAAAATAAAATTATAAATAAATATCTTAGAAAATAAAATGAATATTAAATGTGACATAATGATAAATAAATATGTCAGGAAATGAAATGATAAATAAATTTGTCAAAAAAAGAAAAAAAATACGACATGCATAAGATTTGAATCCATGACCACGCAGTTAAATATCCAACAACTCTGCCTATTTAGTTAACACACTTACTTATTTGATTTTATTAATGAATAATATATCTTTGCTATATGACAAATAAATAAAATATATTTTTATCATAAAAAAATAGTATTTTAAAAAATTAGTATGGACGGCTGCACACACTGTGCTCTATGTGAATCCGCCCCTACACATGAGAGTTTTACTGGTAAAGCACACATCATTATTTTCTTATCAATTATTCAAAATAAAATGAATTTGTTTATAAAAAAAATGTAATAAGCAACATATTAAATTACTAATTAACTTATTTATAAAAAGTAAATTTTAAATAAACACATAGTAATGATTTTGTGTATAATTTTTTTGATCAATGACATAATACTAAATTTGTTTATAAAAAAATTAAATAGTCATCTCTAAAATTTGAACTCAAGATCATAAGACAAGAACTCCATCACCAATGCTGCAATGATAATTTTGTTTTTGTTGTAATATTTTTAATATCATATATTCCTTAAATTCTTATTTATCATGACAAGTAACTTGTTTTCTATTATTTAAAAAATTGTTTTTAAAAAATTCATATCAGCGGTCGCCCACTCTCGACCCTATGTTAGTCCGTCCATGATTGCTAAACTTATTATGCACAAATTTTAGCCTATTCTTAGGTGTTGAATTATTCAACACAAAGAATTATTTTTTAAGGATGTTTATATTGGCAGCCCAGCTTTGGATATTGGCAGCCCAGCAGAATAATAAAAAACATACATAATATGACGGCTAATAGCAACCTAAAATACGGAACACGCGTATTTTGAAAATAGGTCTATTATATGACATTTTTAGAAAAAGTGCTCAACATAAAAGTTGTAGATCTCGACGAGATATACAACTTTTATGCCGAATACTTTTTCTAAAAATATAATATATAGACTTATTTTCAAAAGGCGCGGAAACCGGGCGGAACTATGTAAGTTCCGCCCAGGTTCCGCGTCTTTTGAAAATAGGTCTATTATATGACATTTTTAGAAAAAGTGTTCAACATAAAGGTTGTAGATCTCGTCGAGATCTACAATTTTCATGTTGAACACTTTTTCTGAAAATGTATATTTAAAAATTTAAATTTTGAGTTGTCAGTATCCATCGAGCTGTCAATAGCCATATTTTAGGCTGTCATTATCTTTTGACTGCAATATCCATATAGGAGCTGCCAATATAAACACCTTTTTTTAATCAGAAGCGTTTCCTTGAGGGGTTGCAAAAGGGAACCGGGTTCCCTGGAGTTTGTACCGACAACTTCAGGGTGGAATTTAGGGATTCTCGCACGTTGGATTTCAATTCAACGCGAGAGAACTTTTCTGATTTTTAGATTTAAAATTATTTTTATTTTATGTTTTTTTGTCTTTTAGCGTCTAAAATTTTTTAACCGTAGGACTGATGGAGTTCAGGATTTCTCGCGCGTTGGATCTGTGGAGTTCCTCCTGAACTCCAAAGGATCTGGATCCTTGCAAAAGTGCTTGCGACTTGCTACTCGGACGACGGTTGAGTTTGCTTTGGTGTTTCGCTTATTGATTGCATTGCTTGAGGCGTGGCTGCTTATTGATTGCATTGCTTGAGGTGCGGCTCTATCGGCTGAGCGACCATTCATTCTTGATTTACTAACCGGGTTGCTCATGAAATCACTCATACTTCTTTTTATCACCCCTCCAAACTTATTTCATTTGTATTAGCAATTCTCTATTTGGAGTCCTCTTGTCAATGAAGTGCTGGTTTCCTCAAAAAAAAAATATTTAGCTTAATTATTTTAATTGTTGCACATTGCCCGAGGATCCTATAGACCGGTCTAAATTCCACCGTTGTACCCTGTCGAGCGGTCGAGCGCACAAACAGTCACAAAAAATAAAATACTGTCAAAATAATTTTTAACGTGAAAATCCCGTAATCTGAGTGAAAAACCATGCAGACGATTCATTGCTCACCTAACTTCCACCGGATAGAGTTAGATTACAAGGATTTGGGAAGAAAGTGAGGGCAGCAGACCGCTAATTGTTACAACTTGAGATGAGAGAGACATAAGGCGCTCAAAACGTGATGGGGTTTTGCTCTTTCGCCCGTCATCTTGCTCTTTTGAGCAGAGGGGAGCGTGCGATCTCGAGCATGTTAGCGGGCTTGAACCGCTGGCTCTGAGAAAGTCTACCTTTGAAGTGCTTGACGGAACTTGAGGGCGGCCTCGACGGTCGGGACAAGCTTCGGTGGAGATCCTGTAGAGAGAAAAAAAGAGGAAGAGGAGAGAGAAAGAGAAAGCATGGGGAAAATAAAGAGTGAAAAAAATTGAAAATGAAGAGAACCCGTGGTCTATTTATAATTTTTTGAAAGGGAGACCCTGTAATTTATCTCGGTAACTACCCGACAGATAAATAGAAATGCCCTGATTTGAGCACGCGGATCGCCAATTTTAGAGAAATGACGACCCTAACCCAGGGTCGGGGAAAGGCCCGCCGGGGGAAACTAGCGGTCCGACGAGGTCGGTGGTCGGACGAGGTCGCCGTCGAGGCCAGAGCGGTTCAAGCCACCTTACGCCTGGAGGCCAAAGGAAGCGGCTGGCCCTTGGAGGTCGGCTGAGCCCCCAGCCGCCCGTGCGCCGGGCGACCATGGGACGACCGACCGTTGAGGGTCGGGCACCCACGGGCTAGGTGGCCAATGGGGGTGGTTGCCCCATGGAGGTCGGTCGAACCCTTGGTTGCACGTACGTCGTGCAACCAAGGGGAGGGCGGCCGACCCTTTGCGACTTACCATCCTTCAGCCGCCCCAGGTGGGCCGAGCGGCCCCAAAACGAGGGGAGGGGCGGAGGGCCCCGAGAGGCTGGCCAAGCCCTCGACCGCCCGGGGCCCGCTCGGGCGGCTGAAGGGGGGACGACCTACCCTTGGAGGCCGGACGAGCCACCGACCGACCGAGTATATGGCAACCAACGAGGTCGGCCGACTGACGGCGGTCGGCCGAGCCTTCGGTCTCCCGGGAGCCGGACGACCATGGGAACGACCAGCCGTTGGCCGCCCGAGCGTCGGGTGGCTGGCCCTTGGTGGTTGGCCGAGTCACGACGATCGATCAAGGCCGAAGGGCGGGCAAACGGGCGGTTGTCGCACAGGATCCCGCGCTGCAGTTGGGATCATGTGCGCGTTGGTTACTGTGTAGATCGTATACATATCGATTTCGTCCGGTAACTCCCCATTTAATTAGTGGGGGAAGAGGGAATTTGACTATTCACATCCCAAAATTCCTATAAATTGGGGGCGACCCTGTCAATAATTTATTATTATTATTATTATTATATATCTTATCTATTTAAAGTAATATAGATTTTTAAAAGCATACCAACCTTTCAATTTAAATTATTAGATCTTCTCAAAAGCTAATGTCATCCATTGAAAAGAGATTTTTGGCACTTAACATCCTGAAATTGAGGGTGTTTGGCACATTGCACCCTAAATTTTAATTTTTGGCACTTTGCACCCTCCAATTGAATTTTGGAGGCACATTGCACCCTTAAACAATTTCTGATTTTATTTAATATTTATTAAATTTATTATTGAGTTGAATGAGGGGTATTTTAGACATTCTAATAACTTAAAACCCTAAACCCATCCCAACTTTCGAACTCCGCATCACTTCACCCCCGCAGTTCCCGAAATTAGGGTCGGCATTTCTGGGTTTATTCAGGCGATCCGGCGTGCTCTCTCCTGAACGACAACCTGCAGAGACTTCTCCGGCGTGCTCTCTCCCGGACGACAACGTGCCTCAGGCGACCTCTCTCCCGACGAACTCTCTCCCGACGACATCACTCCTCGGCGTGCTCTCTCTCCGCCGTTCTCCATCCTTTCTCTCTGTCCGGGTTCGCTTACAGGAGAGGTAAAGAGCCAAGAATCTTCTCCTTTCTTTTCGTTTTTGCACAAGTTTGGGAGATCGCTCATGTCCGATCAAGAACAAACAGATTTAGGGTTTCACAAGTTCGGTCATACCTTATATTGATGCATTTTTTTAATATTGGACACATGTTATTTTTGTAAAGATCAAGCACATATTTTTTTTTGTAAAGATCGAGCACATGTTATTTTTAATTTTTTTGTAGAGATCAAGCACATGTGATTTCACATGTTCGTTGTACGATCTCTTCTCTGACTAGCCTCCTGCGGCCGCTCTGCGATCTCCGGCTAGCCTCCTGCGGCCGCTCATTTTATAGTGAATATTTTGATTCCACCTTACATCGAATAGTGATCTCCCTTGCAGGTATACAATCATTTCTCTGTATTTACTATTTTTCAAGGTGATATAGCTTTTGTTAATAAATATAAGATAGGTTAAATAATACTTAGTAAATGTTTGCATTAATTTTTTTTGCATGATAAAACATGATTTGGATGTTGAGAGCAAATGATTCAAGATCAGGGAATTGTTATTCTCTGTTTGACATATCTCTGTTTACAATCAAATTGCATCATTCAGGGATGTTTATTGGCTCTGTTAGACCTTGCTATAGACCAGATGTAGTTAGTCACTTTGATTTTTGTGATTGCAACTACTTAATGTTGAAAGATTTGCATGATATGGCTGTTGTAGTTGGTCATATGGGGTGGGTTAGATTTTTTCGTTGTATCGCCGGAACTAATGATTGCAGTAATGCGATTCTGATTGAAAATGATAATGATGTACAAATCTGATAAGGTTTATCAATCCAGAAAGGGTAGTGGATATCTATGTTGAAACTATTGAAGCTCAGTTTGACGGTGTTGTTCATGAAGGAACTAGTGACGTTGACCGTGAATATAGAGAGTCATTATTAGAACTTCAAGACGACAGCGATCCAATTAACAACGAAGAGGATACAGATGAAAACGACTCTACTTTTACTGATGACTTTTAAGATGATGATTTTGACATTGATGATTTGGATTATGACGAATATGTTGATGAAGCTATTGAATGGGTGAGACTTAATGGTAAACATGAAAGAGTTATAAGTGGGAACAACCAGATTGTAGAGCACTGCAATCTGAAAATTCCTTCCACATCTAATCCAAATAAAGACAAATCATCACGATATCAAATATATCAAGGTAATGTCAATGACGATCATTTTGAGTTTGAGGTTGGCATGTGCTTCAATACAGCTGAAGAGTTTAGAGATGTTGTGCGTACTTACTCAAACATTCAAGGAAAGCCTATTAAATTTACAAAGAATTGTTCTGATAAGATACAAGTTACTTGTGAATGTGGATGAGTAATGTATGCATCTTTTATATCTAAAATTGACAAAACTTTTCAAATAAAGACCGTGAAAGGAGAACATTCTTGTTATAGGGCCCCAACCTCTAAACACTGCACTTCTGATTTCCTTGCAAAAAAAATATCAGAATCATCTACGTAGTAACCCGGAGTGACCAGTTACATCTATGCAAGAGATGATGCAAATGGAAAATAGAACATCCCTCTCCATTTGGAAAATGTATAGAGCAAAAAAATATGCAAACAAGTTAATTCATGGTTCAGAGTTGGAGCAGTATGCTAGTATTTGGGACTATAGGGAGGAAATTCGTCAAACCAATCCAAACACAACCATAAAAGTCCAATGTAAAAGTCTTTCAACCAACAGAACATGTATTTTCAAGAGGTTGTATATATGTTGAGGAGCTTTAAAAAAGGGTTTCATTGAAGGTTGCCGACCGGTTATTGGTCTTGATGGAACGCATCTGAAGAACTCAAATGGTGGAGTTCTATTGTGCGCCAGTGGG
>CM077159.1:155559830-155703428 GCA_039583875.1 Platanthera guangdongensis | reverse complement strand
TTAGAAAGCAAGCGATCATTGTCTCCGGAATCTAGTGCTTTCTGAGGAGCTCCTAGCCCAGCTTTGGCTTTGGAGGGGAAGCTCTCAGAGATCTTCCGGGTGTGAGGTGGGACCTCCCTGCTGAGGCTTGAGGGTCAGTCTTAGGTCCTTAGAATCCAGTCAAGGGGTGAGACTTGAGAGAGGAGTAGGTTTTGGCTGCACCCCCTTTTTCTTCGAACTTCAGTTGAGGTCATATTTGGCTTCAACAGTTCTGGTGCGGTGAGCGTGGAAGGCAGCCGATTCAAGAAAGCTTAAGTTTTGTCCCATGGCTGGAGGTGAGGGAGGGGTCAGGTTCTGGAGGCTCCCCACCCGGGGAGAGGAAGCGACGAAGAGGATGCTGGATGAGTTCAGGCGAGAGGTTCTGCAGACGATCAGCTTGGCCTTCTCGGCAAGAGGCGAGTGGGCCACCCCTCAGGTCCCGATAGAAGAGGTTCCGCTCTTGGGCGAGAACGCCCCAGGGCAGCGCCCAGGAAAGGAGGTCCCGGGCGAGGCTGGCGAGAGAGATATGGCGGCGCGGGAGCTTCCCAGGCCAGAGCCAGCGCCCGGGCAAGGAGGCATTGACAGAGCCAGGCGAGAAGGAGGCGGCGGTGCGGGAACTCTTCCCAGGGCACGGTCTCGCAGATCGGGCGAGCCAGCCGAGGCCGCGAGACGTGCCTTCTCGCCAGGCAGGAGGCGAGAGCCCATTTAGCGAGCTCATCATCTCGGCTCCGGTACCGGAGGGGTTCCGGGAGCCCGACATGTCCTACTACTCAGGGAAGGATGACCCGGTGCAAGCACGTGCAGTGTGGTTCGAAGACGTTGTGTCAATAAGACAGATGACGGATGCCTTCAAGTGTCGCCTCTTTGCGATCACGCTGAAGGAGAAGGCAAGGGACTGGTTTCACCAGTTGCCAGCAAGGTCAATCTACTGTTTTGAAGATCTGCGGAGAAGTTTTCTGTTGAGGTTCTCAACCTCAAAGAAGCGGAAGAAGGAAGCGGAGTGTCTGTTTGCGGTGAGGCAGAGGCCGGACGAGACGTTGGGTCACTATGTCGACCGGTTCCAGGAGGAGATCCTTTTGGTCCAGGAGGTCCCAGGGTACGCGCTGATGCTGGCCTTCACCCTGGGCTGAGACGGGATTTTTTAGCATGGAGTTGAAGAGGATGCCCCCCTCTCCTTTGAGGAGCTCATGGAGAGGGCGGCAAAGGAGATTGATTTCGAGAGAGCAAACCCAGCATTCGCCAGGAAGTTGGCCAAGCTAGCAGAAGAGGACGGGAAGGAGCCAGCAGCGGGAAGACAGAAGGAATCGAGGGAGCAGAGGGAGCTGAGAGAAGATAGGAGAAGGGAGGAGCCCCGAAGGTTTGGGCAGCAGCAGGGTTGGGGCCCGGGAGCCAGTCAACCGGTTGGGTTGGAGGCCCCAGGAGGGTCGCCCCCAAGGTCCAGGAGAGGGCTATCGGGGGAGAGATAACCTACGGGAGCCCCGGAGGTTCGATCGACCGGCATGGAGGCAGGAGCCGAGGGATCGTCCCCCACCACCGCAGGAGGCAATGGAAGTAGGAAGAGGGAGAGGAGCAGCCAGGGGAGCTCGAGGAGGCAGAAGAGGAAGGGAGACGGGAGAAGGGGCGGGGAGGCGTTGCTATTTTGTGACTTCCACCTGGAGGAGGGGCACGCAACGGCCACCTGCCCAGAGTTCTTGGAGTTGAGGGCTGCCAGGGGAGCAGGGAGGCAAGATCCACCGATGAGGATAGTGGAGGTGCAGCAGGAGAAGCGGAGGACAGATGTGAAGACCGGGTGGATGTAGGGACCCGAGGAGGAATCGGGGTGATTCATGGAGGAGTGGGGATTGAGGCAACCCGTAAGGGGAGCCTTCAAACCATGTACCGGAGAGGGGTAGCCTCAACCTCCCAGGTCCCTCACCAGAAGAAAAGATCACTTCTCATCAGCAGGACATGCCAGACTATGAAGATCCATTCTGCGACGCCCTGGTGATCCAGACGGCAGTGGAGAACTATACCGTTTCAAGGATACTGGTAGATAACGGGAGCTCGGTTAACGTCATCTTCAAGAAGCTTTTGATGAGATGAGGGTTGAAGGGAAGAGAGTCTTGGCATCGGATGGACCTCTGTTCGGGTTCTCCAGGGAGAGGAAGGAGGTAGAAGGAGGAGTAGGGTTACACGTAGGTTGGGGGGCGTGTCGCGGAACTGCGGTTCGTGATCGTGGACGCCCCGAGCAGCTATAACGCCATCTTCGGACGTCCCCTCATCAGCGCCTTTCGCTGCGTCCCCTCCTCGTTCCATCAGTGCCTCAAGTTCAACAATGGGGGGTGCAGGTCAGGTTCAGAGGAGACCCGAAGGTGGCAAGGCAATGTTATGTTACAGCAGTCAACACTATTTCGTGGATGGCGGAGGCGGAAGAGTTGGAAATTGAGATGGCGGCCCTAGAGGAGGTTGTGGAGGAAGAGGAGATGGTCCTTGAGGAGGTAAGGAGGAAGCTGGAGGGGAAGCTGGGAGGAAGAGACAGAGAAAGTGCGAGAGGATGTGCAGGTGATACGGAGAAGCGATGGGCAGAAAGCCGGAAGGGGCAATGGAAGTGGAAGAGCAGGCGGAGATAGAAGTCGAGGGAGAAGTCCCGGGAGGCATAGGGGCCGAACATCAGCAGCAGAAGGGGGGTAGAAGCGATGGAGATTGAGGAGGAAAAAGGAGAGATGGAGCTGGAGGAAGAGGCAAGAACGGTTGGGAGCAGCCGCGGATGGAACCGGCTGAAGAAGTGGTGGAGATGGAGGTCTTCACCAAAGCAGGAGAGGTGCAAAGGGTGCGGGTCAGCGGGGGGTTGAGTCTCGAGGCCCGGGAGCAGGTGCGAGCCTGCATTCAAAGCAACGTTGACGTCTTCGCTTGGAGCGCGGTGGACATGCCGGGCATCGACGCCGATGTAGCTTGCCACCGCGCTGAACCTGGACCCCCGCGCCCGCCCCATCCGTCAGAAGATGAGGGCCATCGCCACAAAGCTGGAGGAGCCCATTCGCGAGGAGGTCAAGAAGCTCCTGGAGGCGGGCTTTATCTCAGAGATCCAGTACCCAGGCTGGATCTCCAATGTGGTAATGGTGAAGAAGGGATGTGGTAAATGGAGGATGTGTGTTGACTTTTCTTTGTTGAATAAATCATGCCCCAAGGATTGCTATCCCCTGCCTCGGATCGACGCGCTGGTTGATTCAGCGTCGTTTTTCTGTCATGAGTTTTTTAGATGCTTTTTTGGTTATCACCAGATCCGGATGCACCCTCCTGACACCAAGGATGTTTCCTTCATCACGAGGGATGGATGCTTCAGTTACAAGATGATGCCCTTTGGGTTAAAGAACGCAGGGGCTACCTATCAGCGCATGATGGACCGGGTCTTCCGGAATCAGAGGGGGAGGAACTTGAGGTCTACGTCGACGACCTAATGATCAAAAGCAAATGCATAGTTTCGCACCTGCAAGACCTCGAGGAAACATTCGCCACCCTGAGAAGATTTAAAATGAGACTGAATCCCTTGAAGTGTGTCTTCGGGGCAAGCCGCGGGAAGTTCCTCGGTCATCTCCTGACTCCGGAAGCAGTGGAGCCCAACCCGGACAAAGTCAAGGCCATCCTGGATTTGGAGTCACCTCGCGACGTCAGGAGGTCCAGCGCTTGACAGGCAAGCTGGCTGGGCTAAGCAGGTTCCTCTCCGGGAGGAGAGACAAGTGTTCTTCATTCTTTAAAGTGTTGCGGGGGAATCAAAGGTTCGAATGGACGGCCGAGTGCGAAGAGGCTTTCCAAGGGCTGAAAAGACAACTCTCTCAGGCTCCCCTCCTCCAGAGCCCAAAGGATGGGGAGGACTTGACCTTGTACCTCCTAGGAGAGAGTAGGGGGGGAGGCGGTAAGCTCCGTCCTAGTAAGAGAAGAAGGAAAGAAGCAGCTTCCCATCTACTACGTCAGCCGGATATTGAGAAATGCAGAGCTTCGCTACCCCATCCTGGAAAAGCTCGCTTATGCCTTGGTCATCTCGGCCAGAAAGCTCCGGCCGTACTTTCAAGCGCATTCGATTAGGGTGGTGACCGACCACCCTCTTCGCAAGATCTTCGAAGGAGTGGAGCACTCGGGGAGGCTGGCTAAGTGGTCCATTGAGCTAAGCGAGTTCGACATCTCCTTTGTACCAAGGCTCTCCATCAAGGCACAGGCGGGGCGGGTGGCGGACTTTCTAGCAGACTACGTTGTTGAGGTTGAGGGGGAAGAGCAACAACCGCGAGAAGCATGGAAGTTGACGGTTGATGGGGCCTCAGGAAGGCACTCCCTAGGGGCAGGGGGGGTGGTGTTGACAAGTCCCCAGGGGGTAGGGGTACCATAGAGCAAGCAGTCATTTTACATTTCCCAGTGACCAACAATCAAGCGGAGTATGAGGCCGTTATTGCTGGCCTTCGCCTGGCAAAGGAGCTGGGGATTCAGGAGGTGGAAGTTTTCACTGATTCAAAGGTAGTGACATCGCAGATCTGGGGAGAGTTTGAAACTCGGGAGCCAACCCTCATTCGATACCTCTCCAAGGTAAGGGTGATCATCGGAGGATTCCGGTCTTTCTCAATTCAACATATTCCAAGGGAAGAAAGTGTAGCCGCCGATCGACTGGCCAAGTTCGGACCTCAGGTAGGAGGGACCTTGACGGAGCTATTCCGACCGGCTATAGATGAGGGAGAATTGATGATGGTGGATCGACAGCCCTCGTGGGTGGATCCATTTGTGGCTTTCCTAACCACCGGAGAACTGCCTGAGGGGAGGGGACCAAGGTCGGGAGAAGCTTCAAGCGCAAGGCGGCTCACTACTTGATGATGGAGGGGGGTCTGCATCGTAAGATGTTGTCAGGGCTCCTAGCCAGATGTGTGACCGAAGAAGAAATCCCGAAGATTTTAAGGGAAGTGCATTCGGGCGAGTGCGGCAGTCACTCTGAAGGAAGGACACTGGAGGCTAGGGTGGTCAGACAGGGGTACTTCTGGCCCACCCTAAGGAAGGATGCCATGGAGTTTGCAAGGAGGTGCCAGAAATGTCAGCTCTTCGCCCCCCTTCAACTCTTGGCAGCTCAAAGACTCCGGAGTATCACGGCACCATGACCATTTGCTATCTGGGGAATGGACTTAGTTGGGCTCTTTCCTCCGGCTAGTGGACAGAGGAGGTTCCTTTTGGTCATGATCTATTATTTCTCGAAGTGGCTAGAGGTTAAAGCTTTAGCCAAGGTCACCTCGCAGGTTATAAGGAATTTCATCTGGGGGGAGATCATTTGTAGACATGGGTTGCCCCGAGCAATAGTGACCGATAACGGCCCCCAGTTTGCCAGCGAGGAGTTCATCAGCTTCTGCGCTCAACTGGGGATAGACCTCCGGTTCGCCTCCGTCCATCACCCTCAGAGCAACGGCCAGGTGGAGGCAGCCAACAAAATCATTGAAAACCTACTAAGAAAAAAGGTGGAGAACTTGAAGGGGAATTGGGTGGAGCAGCTCCCGTCGGTCCTGTGGGCACTACGAACCACTCCGAACACAGCCACTGGTGAGACCCCCTTCAAGCTCTCTCATGGGTGCGAAGCCGTCCTACCCGTGGAATTCGAGGTCCGGTCCCCGCGAGTCATAGCCGCGGGTGAAGGAGACGAGGCTTGGAGGGTGGAGAATGAAGAGGGGCAGCGTCTCTCGTTAGATATGGTGGAGGAATTGCGAAACGTGGCGGCTATCAGGCAAGAAGAGATCAAGCGACGGATGGCCAAGCATTTTGATAAGCATGTCAGGGTCAAGCAGTTCGCCGAAGGGGATCTGGTGCTGAGAAAGGTCGACGCGGCGGGAAGATCGGCTCCCGTGGGTAAGCTCCACCCGAACTGGGAAGGTCCATACATTATAAAGGAAGTCCTCGGAACAGGGGGATACTACCTCCAGGACGTGGAGGGAAGAGCCCTAAGCCACACTTGGAGTGGTGATGATCTAAAGCGCTTCTACCCCTGAAGGGAGAAGGATGTAATCATGTATCTCACAAAATGAACTTGTTATATTATACCGATTGATTCTCCTTTAACTAGTGTCGAATTTTTCATGGCATAACATAGTTGAATGTTTTGTGATACCCCGAGCTCGGCTCGGCCCCAGGTAGGCTCGCCTGTGGGGGATAGGTTTGGTTGGCCCGCTGCGCAGGCTCTCATCTAGCTGGCAGGTCCGAAGGCTCGCCTGTGGGGGATAGGTTTGGTTGGCTTGAGATCTTCATCGGCACCCCGAGCTCGGCTCGGCCCCAGGTAGACCCGCTGCGCAGGCTCTCATCTAGCTGGCAGGTCCGAAGGCTCGCCTGTGGGGGATAGGTTTGGTTGGTTTGAGATCTTCATCGGCACCCCGAGCTCGGCTCGGCCCCAGGTAGACCCGCTGTGGGGGATAGGTTTGGTTGGTTTGAGATCGCAGGCTCTCATCTAGCTGGCAGGTCCGAAGGCTCGCCTGTGGGGGATAGGTTTGGTTGGCTTGAGATCTTCATCGGCACCCCGAGCTCGGCTCGGCCCAGGTAGACCCGCTGCGCAGGTAGACCCGCTGCGCAGGCTCTCATCTAGCTGGCAGGTCCGAAGGCTCGCCTGTGGGGGATAGGTTTGGTTGGTTTGAGATCTTCATCGGCACCCCGAGCTCGGCTCGGCCCCAGGTAGACCCGCTGCGCAGGCTCTCATCTAGCTGGCAGGTCCGAAGGCTCGCCTGTGGGGGATAGGTTTGGTTGGCTTGAGATCTTCATCGGCACCCCGAGCTCGGCTCGGCCCCAGGTAGACCCGCTGCGCAGGCTCTCATCTAGCTGGCAGGTCCGAAGGCTCGCCTGTGGGGGATAGGTTTGGTTGGCTTGAGATCTTCATCGGCACCCCGAGCTCGGCTCGGCCCCAGGTAGACCCGCTGCGCAGGCTCTCATCTAGCTGGCAGGTCCGAAGGCTCGCCTGTGGGGGATAGGTTTGGTTGGCTTGAGATCTTCATCGGCACCCCGAGATCGGCTCGGCCCCAGGTAGGACCCGCTGCGCAGGCTCTCATCTAGCTGGCAGGTCCGAAGGCTCGCCTGTGGGGGATAGGTTTGGTTGGCTTGAGATCTTCATCGGCACCCCGAGCTCGGCTCGGCCCCAGGTAGACCCGCTGCGCAGGCTCTCATCTAGCTGGCAGGTCCGAAGGCTCGCCTGTGGGGGATAGGTTTGGTTGGCTTGAGATCTTCATCGGCACCCGAGCTCGGCTCGGCCCCAGGTAGACCCGCTGCGCAGGCTCTCATCTAGCTGGCAGGTCCGAAGGCTCGCCTGTGGGGGATAGGTTTGGTTGGCTTGAGATCTTCATCGGCACCCCGAGCTCGGCTCGGCCCCAGGTAGACCCGCTGCGCAGGCTCTCATCTAGCTGGCAGGTCCGAAGGCTCGCCTGTGGGGGATAGGTTTGGTTGGTTTGAGATCTTCATCGGCACCCCGAGCTCGGCTCGGCCCCAGGTAGACCCGCTGCGCAGGCTCTCATCTAGCTGGCAGGTCCGAGGGCTCGCCTGTGGGGGATAGGTTTGGTTTGTGGGTGATAGGTTAGGATAGGTAGGGATATGTTAGGATAGGTTAGGTTAGGTTTGTGGAATCGTCATCGGCACCCCGAGCCCGGCTCGGCCCCAGGTAGACCCGCTGCGTAGGCTCTCATCTAGCTGGCAGGTCCGAAGGCTCGCATGTGGGGGATAGGTTTGGTCTGGTTGGCTTGGATAATGTAAGGCAGGAAGCACGTTGGGAATGCCAAATGAAAAGTGAAAATGAAGAGATAGATTTCGGCAGAGATACATCTCGGCAGGAACAGGTCTCGGTAGAGATATATCTCGGCAGGAACAGGTCTCGGCAGAGATAGATCGCGGCAGGAGAATCCTCATCAAAGGGGATCCCAAGGTGGGGAGGCTTTCGCCAAAAGGGTTCCTCTCAGATTTCTTGAACAAATAGGCGAGATCGTTATACGATGGGCTAGTAGGGACTCGCGCAGTCTAGAGGGGACGGTCCCGTCCTAAGGATTCGAGAGTCACGCTTCCGGCTGGCCGGTTACCGCGGGTTCTTGCTGATTCATCGCTACGAATTTCCTAAGAAGGCCAATGGCCTTGGCGGAAGCCTACGCCGAAAGCATCCAACTACGACAATCACATCAAACACATTCGCAGATAACAAAAAATGCTCGCAAGAAAAAACATTTGCATTAACAAATACTATATACGGGTACAAAATGATAGCGTCTCGCGCTTTACATAGAAATGAAGAACAAAAGCAAGAAGAGGACACTCAAGGGGACAAGCTGTATCCTTCTGAAGTCTCGCTGGAGCTTCCGCTGGAGCTTCCGCCGGAACTCCCCCCGGAGGTCTCGCCATCAGCTGCGGGGGACTTTGGGACATCCGAGGGAGGGGTAGTGGGGGCGCCAGGGGCTTTGGGATGGGCTCGAAGAGCCATGGGACAAGTTGTGGAGCGGTAATGTCTTTGCCCCTTCCGTCCCAACAGTTGATGTCGCGCAGCGTCTCCAGCGTCAACTTTACGGTGGCTTGCGCATTCCCCTGAAGGAGCTTGTCGATGTCATAAGCCGAGTAATACTGGCTCTTCAATCTCTCGTCCAGCGGAGGGGCTGCACTCGCCTCGAGGCGCGCGATCTGCTCTCGCAGGAGAACGTTGTCATATCGGGCCTGAGACAACTCCTCGCGAAGTGCGGCTTGAGCGGAGTCCTGAACAACGGGGGGTTAGCATATGAGAAGAGTTAGGGTTGCGAGAACAAGGGATTATGAAAGGTCTCGCTTACCCCTTCCGCTTGGCGCGAGGATAATAGTTGCTGGGTCTCGGCCAGCTCCTTGGCCAGAGAGGCCGCCTGGGCCACCGCATCGTCCCTGGCCTTGAACATGTCTTGGAAGTTGCGGTCTATCGTAATGCTCCGCCGGGCGCACATATGCGCAAGCTCCAGCCCACGCATTAAAGCGCGAGTGGAGTCGTACGCCAACAGCCGGGTCGACATCCTGTCGTAGACGCTAGCGTCCTCCCGGCTGTAGAGACCATAGCCTAAGGCGAAAGATTCGCCGGTGACCTCGTCTCGCTCCGCCCAGCTCGGTAAGAGGGACGAGACCGTGACCTGGTTGGCGTCAGGGTCCCATTGCAGCAGTGGCTTCTTCTCCGCGTCCAGGCACCTCACGCCGAGACCAAAGTTACGATGACCCCGCGGCACCTCGTCAGACAGGGGTTGGACGGAGGTCCCGGCGGCGACACCCTCGCTCTCGGTGGCGCCAAGGGTCCGAGGGTTCTCGGCAGGAGTCCCGGGGCCGCCCCTGGTGGCCGCAATCCTGCTCACAGCATCCAGGACTTCCTCGAAGGAGCGGCCGGCAGGGAGAGGTTGGGCGGGAGGCACAACAACAGCCTTGCCCTTCTCGGTATCTGTGGTCTTGGGCCTCTTGATTGCCTGGGAAGCGGAAGCACCCGGCTTTCGCTTCACAACACCGCTTGAGGGGGGGAGGCCCGACTCTTTTCGGCAGGCTTGTGCGGCGGCTTTCGCAAGAGCCAGCGGGTCCTTCGGAGGCTGACTCCCTCCGGCGCGAGCCTCGTCGAAAGGCTGGCGGAGAGGGATCTCGCGCTCTCCTGTGAAAACAATAGCGATAAGTTCTAACCTTGGAAAGGGCAAGAAAAAGATAAATGAAGGCGAGACCCTACCTTCTCCCGGAAGAACAGGGGAAAGAGAATCGACGTCTCGCCGGAGGTGGAGGATGTCGAAGTCCTTGGTTCCGAAGAACTCAAGGAGGGCACTCTCGCGGGAGCCCAAGGATGGAGGCTTGTAGGCGGCATCCTCGTACTGGATGGGGGCTAGGGGTACGTTCCCGAAGTCGCCGGAGATGTAGATGAACTTCTCGCCCCAATGATGATGCTTGTTGGCGAGACCGATCGTCTTCAGAAGTTGCCCGGAGAAGAACACCACGCCTCCTTTCGCGCGGAAGGTAAACAGCTTGCGGAAGATCGGCAAGCTAAACTCAATCCTCTCGGAACGCATGTAGCATATGAATGCCACGAGAATGGCAACGGAATTGGGGTTCAGCTGCGCGGGAACCACCCCGTAGTACCGAAGAGCCTGTCGCATCTCAGGCCACAGCGGAAGGCGGAAGCCCACCTCGAAGTGTTCAATAGGGATGGCGAGCTCCCCCTCCCCTGCAGTGTTGACTTTGTCATGACTGCCCGGGGGCCGCGCGACGAAGCCGGCGGGAACGTGCTGGGTCTTGGTCAGATTGAACTCCTCCAGAGTGAGAGTACAGGAAGGGAAGAGATGCTTTTGGAAGGCTTCCGCGCAGTTGGATCGTCCTTCACCACCACCCGGCATCGCAATAGGGTTTAAAGGCGGGATCTACGGAGAGAAGGCGAGAGCGAGAACGGGGCGAGAACGGAAGTGGAAGACAGAAAAGGGCGAGAGCTTTGCGAAGACCGCGAGAACAACAGCAAAGAGGAGAGAGACTGGGATCAGAGAAATGAATGTGGTAGGTGAGCCTCCTATTTATAGAAAGTCGTGGTAATGATGGCTGTTTTCAAAAAGGCGGCGGGGGTACAGCCGGCACGTCCTAGGTCAGCGGCGCTTCGTTTTTCCCGCCCGAATCTGACAGCGACTGATTAACTAAGCAGCTGGCGCAAACGTTGCGAAACGCCACATGGCCGGTAAGATAGGCGGAAGCAAGGTGGCCCTCGCCACCCCAAAGGCCTGGGAAGGTAACTCATATGCATACAAAAATATTAAAGACAGAGCCATCGCTCTCGCTGAGCGGGAACGCGATAAAAAATAATAATAATAATATAACCAGCGAATAATGTGCGGGAACATTAGTTATGACTCCATGCGAAAAAGAAAGGGTACATTAGGGAAGGGAAGGCCAGGGGAAGAGGAGGGGAGGTCTCGCGCTTCAGTACGGCTCCCAGCGCCATTTCCCTTGCTCCCAGCGCCACTTGCCTCGGTCCCGCAGCTTAGTCCGGGGAGGCGCCTGCGGGTTGAAGTAGGACGACAGAACGCTGCATCCCAGGTCAACCCGGCGGGACAGATCCCGGATCCTCTCAATGCATCTCTCAGGTGAGGACCCGGCGGTAGCTCCCCCGGGCCGGTCCATCTCGCCTAGAAGGAAGTCTCGCTCCAGGGACTCCAGCCTTTTCTCCACTGTCTGGCGAAACTCTCTGGCCGCAAGGTCGCGGACCCGTTCTCGCCGGATGAGTTTCGACAGAATGGCGGCAACCTTCTTCCCCCGTCTTTTCGCGCTCCCGGCACCGGTCAGGATCTCCTCCATCTCGTCAGATGAAGGGAAGGGAGAGCTCTCGCCGTCTTCTCCCTCTCTTTCTTCTTCTTCTTCTTCTTCTTCTTCTTCCTCTACCTCAGCGCCAGGCCGCGAATCCATGTCCCCTATCAAAAGAAGCCTCATTTTAGCGGAAGCTGAAGAATAGCAGCGATAAAATTGCCGTGTACCTTCAGAGTGACGAGGCCCCCCGGTCGACGGCAGGCGAGAAGGCCACCCCCCCCCCCCCCCCCCCCCCTCAGCCCAAAGAGGAGGTGGATTGGCTTTCCTTTGCCGGGGGGGTAGACTTTGCGGATGGTGATCCCGGCCTGATCGAGAGCGGGGAGGCGGGTCTCCTCAGCCGCTGGAGGGCTAACGTCTAGCGGTGGCGCATGGATCTCGGCACTTTTTCCTCTCGCCGATAGGGAGGAGTCAACCACATGGGCAGGCTGATTCGCAGTTCTCGCCCCACCATCCTGGGTGGCGAGATCAGAATGTGCAGAAACCAACGCTGCGAGAAATCAGGTCAGCGTTTGGAAATACCAGGCGAAGTCAAGGAGGGAACCTTTACCAGTGGTGTTCGGGTCTGGCGGAGGAGGCGCCTCGGGAACATGTGGATGATCATCGTGATGGCTAGAGGGTGGATCCGAACATTCTCGCGGGGACGCGGCAGCGTCAGGAACCGTCTCCTGCGGGAGGTATTAAGTTCAACAATCAAGCAACTGGTTGTTAAGTGGTATATCAAGCTTACCTTCCGCGGCGAGATGCCGTCCGCGCAACTAGGGGTCGGGGTGGGCGGGCTCCTGTTCTCGCGAGATAGGTCCCGCTGAACCACCTTCGCCTTCTTCTTCTTCTTCTTCTTAGGCAGAGAAGGCTCAGCAACTGACGACTGTCTCGCTAGCCATGGGGCGACAAGGGCACTGTTAGCCCTAGCTCGCGCCTGCGCCGCGTTGATGCGGTCCTGCAGATCCTGCGGAAGAGGTTTATCGGCACGCTTGGAAGGCATAGCGAGAGAGAGGGCAAGAGCTCAGGGGGAGAATGACGGCTCGAGGGAAGTGTTATGACCGTCTAACGGCACTCATATTTATAGGCGTCGTACGACCCACCGAAAGATTCCCTGACGTTGACACGTGCTCAGCGAATATTTTGGGTTGAACATGTCTTTTCGAGCGCGGCGCTAGCTCAAAAAGAGCGGGGATTGTGTACAACCCCATATTCGCTGAGCCAGACAAGGGGGCACAATGGTCACAGGAGGGTTAGCCAAAGTGGTCCCGCCCTAAGGAGGATCTCGCCCACAGAAGGCGGAAACGCTCTCACTGGATGCTATAGAAGAGAAACCGTGGGCCGAGAGCGCCAAGCGCGGACTGCGCGAAAGCGCTCTCGCCCAAACCAAGCCTCAATCCCGAAGAGTTCTCGCTTGCGCTGTGCGAGAACGTTCGCGCCGCGCCCTGGGCCGAAAGGTCTCGGCACCAGCTCTCGCCGAGTGGGGCCCAGGGTCTTTGGAAGAATGTCCTAATTGCCCTCGGGAGAAATTACTTCAGTACCCTCAGAAAAACAGCGGGTTTTGGCTATTGGCAGACCAACCAGGGGCTTTTCAGTAAATTCAGGACAACAAAATGCTATAAATAGACCCATAAGGGCTCCTTAGAAAGCAAGCTATCATTGTCTCTGGAATTCTAGTGCTTTCTGAGGAGCTCCTAGCCCAGCTTTGGCTTTGGAGGGGAAGCTCTCAGAGATCTTCCGGGTGTGAGGTGGGACCTCCCTGCTGAGGCTTGAGGGTCAGTCTTAGGTCCTTAGAATCCAGTCAAGGGGTGAGACTTGAGAGGAGTAGGTTTTGGCTGCACCCCCTTTTTCTTCGAACTTCAGTTGAGGTCATATTTGGCTTCAACAAAACCTATCTAGTATGTGTTAATGATCGTGTAATAAATGAAGGAATGGAATAAAAAGCTTGGTGTATGTTCTTTGTACTTTGAATTCTGGTGTATTGTAATCTTTTTTATTCAAAACTGTTGTCTGATCCTCGATTCAGTTAAAGAGCCCAGGATTTGGGTCTCTACACCCTGCCCGATCCGCCCTAACTGCACGGGGGGGGGGGGGGGGGGAGGGGGGGGGTGCTTTCTTTTCATTTTGACAAAAATGGTGATCCGCGTCGTCAAAAAGAAGTGACGTCATTCGCCAGCATAAATTACTCTCCAGCGTAATTACTGACGTGTCACTCCAGAAAACTATAAATAGACCTACACGCCTTCATTTCAAGCAAATCAAATTCAGAGGCAAGATAGAGCTCTGAGGTTTTACAGCGAGATCGTGGTCTTAGGTCGATCCTTTGCTCAAGAACTCGCACAGTTCTTCTCCTTACGCTACGCTTCTCTCACGCCTTAAGTGACGTCAACCACCTCCGTGAGAGCGCTCCCATCTAGGCTCCGTTGTCAACGAGTGCACAACCATCAGAAGCTCTATTGACTTATAATATTTTTCTACCGGAACGCTCCCACCAAGGTTCCGTGAGCTCGGCATCGTCTAAAGGTCGGAGCGCTTTCATCGAGGCTCTGAAAACTTAGTTGTTTTCTCTCATTTACCGTACTTGTAATGAAGTAGCGGTTTGTCGCCCCCCGAGATCAGACCAATCTTTGTAACATTTCAAGAAACTAATGGATTTGGCTCGGCATAGTTCCAGCCACGTGATTTTTCACCATTTTCGGGTTTTTCACGTCAATAACGTCGTTTGTCCATAGTTGCGATTTTTTAACTGATTGCACGCCCGACTCGACTCCGAGCTAAGGCCGTCCAATTCTCCGGACCGGGAAAAAAGCCCGGTGACCCGCAACAAATTTGATTTGTTGAAATTTTTGGGATGCTTATTCTCATCATCTTGTGGTCGTATTTGATCCCCGAATCTCCAAATATATTTATTGTCGGAAAATATGAAAGATTGGAAATTATTAGACCATCCAAAAAATTTCAACGGAGCTTCTTCTCATCATTCTAAGATTGTTGGTGGTGACAGTTCATTGATCCATGAGCCAAATCTAACACAATCTCCTTTAGGTAAAATAATTGTGTACGCGTAGCATTCCAAATTCTAGGAGCAAGTGAAATCATGACCGTTAATTTCTAGATCCAAAGTCCAACAACAACAAAAAAATGCACAAAATATAAAGCCAAATCCAACGGCCCACTTGCAACCCACACGTGTACGCTACCCGAAGCCAGGCCCACTTGCAACCCACACGTGTACGCTACAAGAAGCCAAAAAAATTTCCTCCATTAAGCCATCATTTGTTAGAAATGGAAGGTAGTCGGTTCGTTATCAAATTTATGAGGAAGTTTCTTAACACTGTTTTGAGAGCCCCTGCGGCCTGTGGGGACCGTTCTATAATTTGATTGCAGGATTTTATGATTTTATGCAATCTCTGTCAAATAATCGCTCGGGCTGATATCGAGTCGAGTTCGGGCGAATTTGGCTAGTCTCGAAATCGAAATTTTCGACTCGAACTTGGCTCGAAATCGAAATTGATTTCGAGTCGAGTCGGCTCGACTCGAAATGACTCGATTCCGAGTCAGCTCGAAATTGAATCGAGTCGGCTCGAAATCGAATCGGGTTGGCTCGTAATCAAATCAAATCGACTCAAAAATGAGCAATTTTTCGTTTTATTCATAGTTTGCTCAAAATTAAATTGGGCAACCTATAAATTTATCAAATGAAACATTTAAAGCTTTCATTCTTTTTATTTACGCTTAATTTTTGTTATTTTTAATCTTAAAATAAAAATATATTAATAAATACATAATTTTTTTAATTAATTCGAGTTGATTCGAATCATATTTCGAGCGATTCAGGGCTGGCTCGAAATCGACTCGAAATCAGATTCGAGTCAAATTGAATCGACTCAAATTGAGTCGAATCAATTTTAACCGATTCCGATTCGACTCAATTTTCGAATAATTTTCGAGCCACTTTCGAGTTTCGAATAATATGCTCAGCCCTAATAACCGCTACCAAAAAAATTTGAAAGTTGTCGAAATGTCTTCAGATATTTGGGAAATGAAATTCTTTTTTCATTACACAGATCGAGACTGCTCGCAATTACCATAAGAAATGTTGAGTAGATTATAGATCAATGTCATTTCTACACGCTCAATGAAATTGTCTGCCCGAACAAAACATCATAATTCATGTCAATTTAATTCACGCGAGAATTTAATTTGATCTCTGTTGCGGGTCGCTCGACGCTCTTGATAGACCGATTTGAATTAAGTCATCTTAGTCCGTAGAGTAATCGAGCGTAAACAATGAGAGTAAGTAAGAAATGCACAAACGTTTTTTAACGTGGAAAACCAGTAAAATGGATAAAAAATCACATGGACGGCACCACTGGCGGACCCACGTTATTGCCCGACCGTGTTTTTCGCGAAATCCCGCTAGGCGCTAGGTCATTCGCATCCCTCCCATTTTTGGCGATGTGAGCCACTACGCGCCACTGGCTAGAGGCGACTTGGCGAGAGCCTTTTGTGCGACGTCGGCGAGTCGGCGTGGCGCGTGACGTGATCCCTCGTTCCCTCGAGTGCTCGCATCTGCGACTACGAGACCGCGACTCGCCGACTCTGCAATATCTGGCGGCGGCGACGCTGTCGGTTCCGCCCTAGTCCGGTACGTAGGTAGTCTCCTACTGCCCTTTGTTAGGTTATTTTGTTATATGTCCGCACGTGTCGAGGCCGACTCGAATAGGTTAATGAGTTTCGTGTCATTCTAGGGTTTGGCCCTAAGCTGGAAGTACTATATATACCATATTCCATACTTAGATAGGGTATAGTAGAATACTTTGAGCGACTAACTCTCACATTCTCAAAGTACTGCTCCTAGGGTTTTCGCTCTCACGCGTTCTACAGCACCGCTCCCCGTGTTCTGCGATCTCGGCGAATCCGATTCCGCCGCTCTGCAATTTTTCGCGATTTTCCGCCGTCTGGTGCTCGATCCGCCGCTCCCGTGCGATTTCGCGAACCCTCTACGCTGTCGCTCCCGTGCGTGCTCTCGCGATTCCGCCGCTGCCAAGAGATCGATCCAGAGATCTCTTCTCGCTCGCGATCCGGTGTTCCCAAGGATTTGCTCTCGGTTCCGCTCCGCCGCGCTCTGCGTTTTTCGCGATTCCTCTGTCGCCATCCAGTTCGCGTAGCCGCTGCTGCGATTTCTCGATTCCGCAGTTCGTCCGCTTCCGATCGAGAAGAAGGGAGAAGGATCTAAGTTTCTCAGCCGTCGATCGGATCCTGCGAGCAAATCTGGTCTCCAGTGCAGCCACCGGATTTCACGAATCGCGGATTGAGCCGGAGTTCCAGTCGATCGTTTCTTCCGCCGTTGATCGCGTCTCCAGGGAGGAAGGTTGCTGATTTTCTCATCTCCAGCAACATTGTTGCCTAACTGGTTGGAAGAGGAAGATTTCCACTGGCGCTGTCACAGTTTCTCCGATCCCCCATCAGGAAGAAGATTGCTCTGATCGGGATTTTTAACATTGTTGCCTAACTGGTTGGACTCACCTTGCTGATCCAATCCGGAAGAAAAGCAAACTTTAATTCAGGGCTTGATCTACATCAATCCATTCAGACCTTAGTTGGGGAAGTCGGTGTGCTTCTAAGTGTTGTTATTCAGATCGTTTCTTCGGTGATTGCACTCAGCCGGGGAGGAACAAACTTATTTCCTGGATTGGATCTGAAGACCCATTCTCGTCTACACGCGAATCAGGTGACTTCTTTCTGGTTTTTTCTGTTCTAGCTTTAGCGAGATGTCGAAGATTACCTCCTACGACATCGTCAAGCTTCAGTCGTTCGATCTTTCCGACTTCCACGCTTGGAAGCTGCACGTCCAACTTGGTATGAAGGAACGTGAGATCTTCTACACGGTCCTGAGTGATTTTGCCACTACCGAAGAGGACGTGAGCGAACTTCAGTGGAGAAAAGACGAAGACTTCTGCAGGGACTACCTCCTAAATTCACTGAACCCTAGACTCGCCCTGACCTACAGCAGTCATAAGACTGCAAAGGAGATTTGGGATCGCTTGAATGCGCACTTCCAGAAGGAAGAGGGGTTGTCGAGGACTCTCCTTGGTGAGAGACTTTTCACTTCTAAGTTTAATTTAAACTCGTCAATCACCTCTCAAATAATTGAACTGGAGAGTCTGCGTCTCAAGCTGGCGGACGATAAGTCTGATATCTCGGATAATCTCTTTGTATGTCTGATACTTAGCAAGCTACCTCCTGAGTGGTTGACCTTCAAGACTGAAATGCACAGACTGAAGGAAAAGATCGCATTGGATGAACTCAAAAGGTTCATTCATATCGAGGATCAAAACATAGCTGGTAAGAGCCTGGAACAAGTTAGTCAGTTCTCGCAGGCTGTTAACTTCGTTTCTCGACCCAGCAAGCCTCGAAGGAAGCCACCAGCACCCAAAGGTGAACCCTCTACACAGTTGGCGCTTAAAAAGCCCTCTTTCAAAAGGAAGAGGGGCAAGTGCCACAACTGCGGCAAGTGGGGACACTGGGCGGCTGAGTGCAAGGCTCCTAAGAAGAAAAAGGAGGATGTCCCGCAAAATGTGGCAAACATGCTGGCTGATGCTTCAGATCCCAAGTCTTTCGTGGCTATGATCGGGAGCAGTCACCGCAGTTCGTCCTCTGAGTGGTGGCTTGATAGCGGTGCTACCTGTCATGTGACGAATGACAGAGGTTTACTTGCTGAGGTCAAGGCGGTCCAGGAGAAGGTGGAGAACTGCAATGGAGGAGAGACCGAGGTGACCCATGCTGGGACAGCCGAACTGGTCCTCTCATCAGGTAAAACTCTTTTTCTGCTTAATGTTAAAGTAGTTCCATCTTTAACTAAAAACTTGATTTCTATGAGTCTGTTAGATAATGCTGGGATGTCCTTCACAACTCAAAACGGTAGAATGACTTTAACGGTAAATTCACATTATTTTGGGTGTGCGTACCTGATCAACGGAATGTATAGACTTAGCTTAAACAACGATAGCATTAACCAAATAAGTTCGAACCTTATTGATCCTAAGTTGTTACATAACAGACTTGGACACGTGAACTATAGGAAAATGCTAGATCTAGCAAAGAGTCATAATATTCCCTTAGATCTGTCGATTCGATTTGACAAGTGCGAGGTGTGTGCTCAAACCAAAATCACTAGAAAGCCATTCAAATCGGTTTCTAGGAGCACGAAACTTCTTGAGTTGATACATTCAGACCTCTGTGATTTTCGTAGTCACGTCACTAGAGGGGGCAGGAAGTATCTGATTACATTCATAGACGATTTTTCGAGATATTGTCATATGTATTTGTTAAAATCGAAAGACGAAGCCTTTGAGACGTTTAAGACCTTTAAGTCTCGTGTAGAAAATCAGTTGAATCTGAAAATTAAGCGATTTAGAAGTGATCGAGGAGGAGAATATACTGTTTCTGGGTTAAAGGAATTCTGTGCCTATGAGGGAATAATTCTTGAAACCACAGCTCCTTATTCACCCCAGTCAAATGGTGTTGCCGAGCGTAAGAATAAAACTTTGACAGAAATGTTGAACTCTATGCTCCTAACAGCTGGCATGCCTAATTCCTTTTGGGGAGAAGCAGTTCGTGCTGCAAATCACATTCTGAATAGAGTGCCTCATTCTCAGCTCATTACTACCCCGTATGAGCTGTGGCACGGTCATCCTTGTAGATACGATACTCTAAAGACTTGGGGCTGTATCGTATATGTGCGATTACAAGACCTTAAGAGGCCTAAGGTGGGACCTAGGACGACCACATGCGTCTATTTAGGCAGTGCAGAAGATAGTGCAGCCGACAGATTTTTCGATCTATCCACGAATATCGTGATAGAGTCTAGAGATGCCATATTCTTTGAAGATAAATTTGTCAAGGATCATGGTCTGTCTGTTTCCGGGTCTAATGATATGATTTCAGAATCTATCGTAGAACCTGTAGCTGGCCCTTCTGGCTCTGCTCCCCAATCTATAGAGGTGGAAACGGTTCCACTTAGAGCATCTACAAGAGAGAGAATCCCTAAGAACTTTGGTGAGAATTTCGTCACCTACCACTTAGAGGATGATCCATTCTCCTACCAGGAGGCAATGAGATCTATAGATTCGTTGATGTGGGCAGAAGCCATTGATGATGAGATGGACTCGCTGTTACATAACAATACTTGGCATCTAGTTGACTTGCCGAAAGGCGCTAAAGTCCTAGGATGCAAGTGGGTGTTGAAGAAGAAACTACATAGTGATGGGTCTATAGCCAGGTATAAAGCGCGTCTCGTAGCTAAAGGTTATAAACAACAGGGGGGAATAGACTACTTTGATGTTTATTCACCTGTGTGTCACCTGTCGACTATCAGGATTCTTCTGGCCTTAGCATCTATCGAGAACTTTATAGTTCATCAGATGGATGTGAAAACAGCCTTCTTAAATGGAGAGCTTGATGAAGAGATCTACATGGCACAACCTGAAGGTTACGTGCAGAAAGATCTAAAAGATAAAGTGTGCAAATTGGATAAATCAATCTATGGGCTTAAACAAGCGCCTAAGATGTGGCACATGAAGTTTGACCAGGTGGTAAAGAGCCTCGGATTTCAGTCCAGTCTCTCAGATAAATGCCTTTATCACCGCTCATTGTCGAATCTAACAGTCATCATATGCTTATATGTAGATGACATGTTGATTTTGGGGTCTAATCTTGCTGCAGTTAGGGATATTAAATCCACTCTGGCAGAAGTTTTTGACATGAAGGACCTTGGTCCTGTGGATACCCTATTAGGTATGAATGTTAGAGTTGACAAGGGTTGAGTTACTCTTAGTCAGGCTCATTATATTGAGCAACTTCTTTCTACTTGGGGATATGATAACTGTAGGCCGATAGAGACGTCATTTGATCATAATGCGAAGTTGAGTCCTAACGTAGAGACCAGCATTGATCAAGTCAAATATTCCAAAATAATTGGTAGTCTCATGTATGCCACAAGTTGTACTAGACCAGACATTGCTTTTTCGGTTAGCATGCTGAGTCGTTTTACCAGTAATCCAGGCAAAGAGCATTGGGAAGCCCTAGATAGGCTGCCGAGGTACCTGAAAGGTACTAAAGATCATGCTCTGTGCTACACTGGTTACCCACCTTCTGTGGAGGGACATTCTGATGCGTCATGGTGTTCAGAAGTCGGGAACAGCAAGTCCACCAGTGGATATATATTCACTTTGGGTGGAGCTGCTATTACTTGGAAATCCAAAAGACAGACCTGTATAGCATTGTCGTCTATGGAAGCTGAGTTGTTTGCCTTAGCCTTGGCCAGTGAAGAGGCAGATTGGATCAGGAACTTGATTCTAGACATTCCCTTGTCTAAGTTACAAGTCAACTCATTGAGCTTGTATTGCGATAATCAAGCAGCAGTTCAAGTCGTTAAGAATACCCTCTATAATACTAAGAGAAGACATGTACGACTGAGACATGCCTTGTTGAATTATCTGAAAGAACAAGGAATCATCACTTTGATCGATGTACGTTCAAAGGATAACCTGGCTGATCCATTGACGAAAGGAATGCCAAAAGACCGTCTAATCAAAACTGTGGGGGAAATGGGACTAAAGGCGATTTAGTTCGGCCTTAGTTCAACGTTAGGTGATTCAGTTCAGCCTTTGTCCGGAAGTTTTGATTATTCCGATTTCCTTTTTCAAGCAAGCATGTTGTGTTCCGTTGATGCTCTTGGTTGCTGAGCTCGGATCTGGTAAGTTGTTTCATTCCAAACTTGATGCTAACAACTTCACCTGGATTCGGCTTTTGCCTTGGAGGAGAGTGTTATTCCAAACTTGATAACACAATCTGACTTGGTCTTGTCTCTTCTTCTGGAGATTGGTTCCATTCCAAACTTGATGAGTTCCAATTAACTTTAGAAGGGCAGTAACCGTGACATTCCATATAGGATCACAGATATAGCTGCGGTGTCCAGAAGTCTGAAATCGTTTTAGTTGAAACAGATATCAGGTTCTGAGGTAAAACTATAATACTCTGTGAACGTGTCCTCCCAGCCAAATTAAAATATTTAAATACTAAGTTCTTTTCTTTTCGTAAGAACTAGATATTTGCAAATTTGCAAAGGATAGAATTCATTCTGAAATGAAATTCTCTGTTGAAATTGCAGGAGTTGCTAGGATAGGAGGAGCACTGGTTGATTGGAATCCAGATCAAGATGATCTTCTGGATGATGAGTTTTAGAGTATTTGTAGTTTATCTTTTGCTACTTCTGTTCAGAGCATTGTTTAGCTCTTATTTTATGCACTGTTTTGATTGGACTATTAGCTCTCTGTTTGTTTGGGACACCAGACGTTTTGGGTCTGTGTCTTGTTGTACCTGAGACTATTCTGTGTTGCAGCTGAGTTTTCTGTTTTACTTATGCGTGCATACTATTCTGTGCTTAAGTCTAATTTTTGTTTGAAACAGGTGCTGGACACGGTTGTGTATGATTCACAGTTGGTTGAACTTTGCACAAACCACCCTCTATTCGTAGTCTGGGTTCACAGCGGACATAGGAGGAGATTGTTAGGTTATTTTGTTATATGTCCGCACGTGTCGAGGCCGACTCGAATAGGTTAATGAGTTTCGTGTCATTCTAGGGTTTGACCCTAAGCTGGAAGTACTATATATACCCTATTCCATACTTAGATAGGGTATAGTAGAATACTTTGAGCGACTAACTCTCACACCCTTCTCCCATTCGATGGAGACTGGAGGTCCTACTTCCTAAACCCTATTTCATATGACTTTGACGAAGCCTAACAGGGGAGAAGTAAGAAGTTGGTGTCAAGCCTTCATTGTTTCCGATTTCCAAGCAGCCGAACAGGGAAGATTGGAGAACCTAGTGCTTCCAAGTAGGTTTTGTTTCGATTTCTTCTTTCCCTTTTGATTTCTATCCTAATTTTAGGTTGTTGTAGTGTTGTATGTTGTTTTTTTCTGTTGGTAATTCTTCAACTCAATCCTACTCTAAATTATTATGAGATAATATTCTAGACTTAAATAGTTGTAGTCCTAGTATTTTGGATGGGTGGTTTGCACTTGTTTGAATTCGATTTTACTGATTTTGTTGTCCTTAATCTAGTGATTTAGTTGTAAGTTTGGGCATCCCTTGTGACTCCAAATGACAACATTAGTTGGCTAGTTGCTCTCTTTGTAGACAAATGAAGTTGTTTTCTACAACTAATTATGAAGATATATTACATGATTATTTTGTTGTTGTTTTACCTTCTTCTAAGTGCTCAATTTCATGAGACATTTCGTTTCTTTTTTTGCTTTGTTTAAATCAACCGCAATCTACTAGAGAGAGCTTGGTTTGGGACTTGGGAGAAGAAGATCCAATCAACTTAGATCTTTACATTTACAAAAATTATCGACTTCATATTTAGAATTGATTTATTTTCATACATTAGTCCATCTTCTTCAAACATATTTATGATTCATTATACATAGGATTTTTTATCACTATAGTTCTCATATTAAAAGATATTTTACTTATATTTCCAATTTTATTTAGGAATTGGATATGTTACAAATTTATTGTGCCGGGCGTCCCTAAAATCCTAGTTCCGCCACTGATGACCGGTTTGGTGCAAGTCAAACTTCACTAACAACGACAGTTTACAAGGTATTGGAGAAACGAGGACGACATATCGCACCTCGTTACAGCTTGGGGATGAGCGAGTGACGGTCTTTCGTCTTTCGAGCGCACCTGTGTTTTCTCTCATCCCCAAGCTGTAACGAGGTGCGATATGTTGTCCTCGTTTCTCCAATACCTTGTAAACTGTCGTTGTTAGTGAAGTTTGACTTGCACCAAACCGGTCATGTGATTTTTTATCCAATTTACTGGTTTTCCACGTTAAAAAACGTCTGATATGAAAGACTTGCTCCTAGGGGAGACCTCCCGACACCGGCCTCTATGAGGCCGACCGGGCAGCGCCCGACGCTGGCCTCTCGAAGGCCGGCTGGGTCAACGCCGTCGGCCTCTAGGAGGCCGTCCGGCGGCGACCGGCACCAGCCCCTCGGAGGCCGGGTGTGCGGACGCTGTTCGGCGCCGGCCTCTATGAGGCCGACCGGGCGGCGCCGGCCTCTAGGAGAGGAGGCCAGCCGGCAGCGCCCGGAGCCGGCCTCACGGAAGGAGGCCGGCCCCGGCCCCGGCACGGCGCCGTCCTTTAAGAGGCCGACCGGGCGGCGCCCGGCGCCGTCCTCGCGGAGGCCGTTCGGGAGAACTCCGCCCGGCGCCGGCCTCACGGACCCCATCAATCTCAATTTTGAAAATAAATTCAAGTTCCGTCCAAACACACTTTCTATGACGTGGAGGAGCCCAAAAATGACTAGGCCAAACTAATGAGTCTGATATGAGACAAAAATATGATGGATTTGGCCTTTGACATTGTGACGGTTACCCGAACATAAAAATATATAATTTTAGTCGTGGACCCCACCTGGCCGGGGGTCTTAAATATGCCTTTGCAATTCATGATGGCAAGGTAGGTAGGCCATTATTTTGTAGCTAGATCTTTTCCTCCTGCTTGAGCCGCCCCTCGGCTGGAATTGAATTTGACCGTTGGGAGATAGGAATTGTCATTTTTTTCGACTAGAAGGATATATATAGGTGATTGTTAATAGCAACCCGTAATTGGCTAGTCGCACTTCAAAATCTCTTAATTTTTTGTGTTTTTTCGAAACACACCCTGTACATGCAATCTCAGGAAAAGTGTTCATCACGAAATTTGTAGATATCGACGAGATCTACAACTTTCGTGTTGAACACTTTTCCTGAAATTGCATGTACAAGACGTATTTCGAAAAGGCGCAAAAGCTGAGCATATTTGCAATGTACGCCGTGTACATGCATTTATAGGAAAAGTGGTCAACACGAAAGTTGTAGATATCGTTGATATCTACAACTTTCGTGTTGAACACGTTTCCTGATATTGTATGTACAAGACGTAATTGGAAAAGACGCGAAAAATTGAAAGATTTTGGGGTGCGATTAGTAAAATTACTGGTTACGATTAACAATCACCTATATATAAACATGAGATTTTTATTTAATTGGTATTAATTTAAGACTTTCATTATTATTAATAATAATGTTTATAATGTCAAATTACATGCATGTCACTCATGATCAAATAAGATTGGGTAAGATCCAAGCCTCCAAGGGTTAGAAATGAATAAACAAATACATAATCTATATAATATTTTATTGATTATAAAGATTACACACATAATTTTTTTTCCACAAAAAGGGAAGTAACAGTGGTAAATTAATGGTGACATTAAAGCTATTTGAAAAATCATCATATAAATGCTTTTTAGAATTGCTGCGGACCACTCGAGGCTTCGGTAGACCGGAGTAAATTGGACCGTCTTAGCCTGGGAGCGGTCGAGCGCGCAAACAGTCACTGAGAAAGGGAAAACTGACAAGTGAATTTTTTAACGTGGAAAACCCTTCAACTTAGTGAAAAATCACGTAGCCGGATCGGTGTCGGCCAAATTTTTACTAGATCTGAGCGTTGTTGCAAGACTTTTTTCAAAAACTCGAGGGCGACAGACCGCCTCTCGTTACAATTATTAGGGAGAGAGCTGCGCTCGGAGGGTGACATGTCAGCTCTCACGGAGCCATGAATTTCTTCTTGTGCTGCGAGGGATGAATTTGTTCGGCTTTGAAGTCTTCTGTTGAAACTCAGAAGCAATGTTAAAATTGTTGAAGTGAGAGTAAAAGTTGAGTTGAGCGGTTAGACTGGTCAGACTGCACAGACCGCGCAGACCGCAGAGTCCTCCGCGGCCTGGCAGACAACTTTGGCGGACTACCTTTGGCAGGTGCTGGTTATCTCTTGCAGTCTGGCTCAGCAAGCATCCTTGATTAACCGGGCGGTTAGGGTTGGCTAACTGCGGGGTTGTGGCGGACTCTTCTGGAGCTTGTCGGTGTCCGGCTTTGTTCTGTGCTTGCGGTCTGGTTGTTAGATCGTGGAGGTCGACACAGTTGCGTGGACTGGTTTATCTGGAGGTCGCGCTGTCTGATGGAGCAGTCCGCAAGGTGGAGAACTGGTGTTGTTCGTCTTGAGCGCAGTCTTGGTCTCAGGTGGCGCGGTTACTTGGAGACCGCAAAGCTTGTTGTGAACTTGGTCTTATGTGACTAAATCCAGCTTTGTTACCTAGCTCGTTGAGATCGCCTGTGTGCAGACTGCTTCTTGTGCGCGCTGAACTTGACATGATGGCGACATGGTGGTCGTGGGCCCGAGCTTTGCGGGGACTGGAGTTGTATCCGCGAGCCTGGCGGCCTGGTTATTCTTGCAGACAAAATAGGTGTCAACGCTTATTTGCGGATAGTCTTCCTTAAGTGGCAGACTGGTTCTTGTATCCGCACTTATGCAGATTCGTGATGTTAGCTGACAGGTCTGACGAGCGGTTATCCTATCACTATGGGTGGTGATGACACTACTCTTCACACCTATAAATAAGAGTCATCGGCTCGTAAAAAACAAGAGTGAACAGTGAGAACTAGCTCGCGCTTTGCTTTTGCGGTTACGGTTTCCTAACCGTCGCGACTAAGGAAGTTGATTCTGTGAAGGCACCGACTAACATCAGACGGCTAGGAAACTAGTGAAAGCTTGGTATGGAACAGTTCAAGGATAACAGTCGGCGGATAGCATTAGGTCACTGTCTCTGCGACTTGATCTCTACCTCCGAGTTGCGGATAAGCAGAGCAGTTCGCCCAGTTTATCAACGGGTTCTATTCAAGTTCCTTCAACATTTTAATAACAGCAGTACGCACGACTAGTCGCAAATAGGAAATTTCGGCTGTCTCGGCGGACTCGGCTAGCGGACTGACGAGTAGTGCGGTTACAGCTTGTTGTCCGTGCGTTTAACTTTTTGTTACAGATTTCTGTTCTCTTGGTTACATTATAAATCATGTCTTGCAATGTATACCTCATTCTGTAAAGAAATTCATTTCAATTGGAGATTCTTGCGTTGCTATTGCTACTGATTTTTACTTGTCTTTGGTTGTGGTTGAGTGTTCTTGCGACCTCTTATGGCTTCCTCTTATCCCATTTTGGGAAATTTTTACAAGCAGGAGCGACCCAATTTGATTGTTTTGATTCTTGTGTCTTGGAAGCTTGTGCGGCGAGGTTTGTGCGCAATATCCTTTGTGGTTTTTCTTCTGTTATGTTGGGAGGATACTGAGATGGTTGGCCTGTCGGTCGTTGAAGCGATTATCCTTTGTGTTTTGCTTGCTGGAGGAGAGCGCGCGGGGCACTTGTCGTAGAAGATCGCGTGGGGCGCTTGTTGGCAGAGAGTTTGCGAAGCTTTTGATGGCGGAGAGCGTGCGGGGCGCTTGTCGAAGGAGAGCATGTGGGGCGCTTGTATGCGGAAAGCGCACGGGGCGCTTGTCGATGGAGAGCATGGGGGGCTCTTGTTGGCGGAGAGCGCGCGGGGCGCTTGTCGAAGGAGAGCATGCGGGGCCCTTGTTGGCGGAGAGCGCGCGGGGCGCTTGTTGAAGGAGAGCATGTGGGGCGCTTGTTGGCGGAGAGCGCGCAGGGCGCTTGTCAAAGGAGAGCATGCGTGGCGCTTGTTGGCGGAGAGCGCGCGGGGCGCTTCTCGAAGGAGAGCATGCAGGGCGCTTGTTGGCGGAGAGTGTGCAGGGCGCTTGTCGAAGGAGAGCATGTAGGACGCTTGTTGGCGAAGAGCGCGCAAAACTTTTACTGGAGGAGAGCACACAGGGAACTTGTCGGAGGAGAGCGTGTAGGGAGCACGTGGAAGTTGGGTGCGAGAAGCAGCGTAAGTGGGTGGCGCGCGCAGGAGCGCACGAGGAGGCACAAGGAAGAGACGCGTGCGGGAGCGCGCAAGAAAGATGTGCGCGCGGGAGCGCGCAAGCAAGAGACGTACGCGGGAGCGCGCAAGGAATAGACGCGCACGTGACTGCGCAAGAAAGAGGCGCGTGGTTGAGCGCGCTAGGAGTAAAAATGAAGGAGAGAAAAATTCGTAGGAGAAGAAAAGGAGAGAGAAATCCGTAGGAAGATTTTGCAACGGTGGAAAAGATGGAAAATGAACAGGAATGAACCCTATTTATAGATTTCGAGAGGGGCAAGCCGGTAATTTCCCCCGTAACCACCAGTTGGACGAATAAGATTGCTTCGTTTAGAGTACACAGATCGCCATATTTACGAAAAAGGCAGACCCCCAGACGGTTACAGGTTTATCGGAAGAGCATCCGCCCCTCCCGCGATGGGAGGGGCGACCGACAAGGTCGACGACCGGAAATGTTGCCTGCTGCTGGCGGTGAGGGAGCCGCCCTTTGCAGGGGCAGCGGCAGGACGGATGGCAGAAAATGCTGCCCGTCCTGGGCGACAGGAAATGTCGCCCGTCCTGGGTGGCAAAGAAGCAGGACGGGTGGCAAAAATTGCTGCCCGTCCTTGGCGATACGAAGGGGGCAACGAGCAACAGTTTTTGCCGCCCATTCCCGCTGGCAGGGACGCCGCCCCTTAAAGGAGCGGCGTCTGGACGGGCGGCAGAAATTGCCTCCCGTCCAGGTCGAACGAAAGGGGGCACCCCTGTTAAGGGAGTGGCCGACTGCAGGAGTCTGCCCCTTACAGGGGCGACGACTTAAATCGGGCTGCCAATTAGGCCGCCCGATTTGGGCCGACGGGGAGGCCGCCCCTATTAGGGGCGGCGAAAGAGGACGGACGACCAAATAGGGCAACAGGAGGCCACCCCTTACAGGGGCAGCGGTAGAAATCGAGTGGCCAATTTGGCCTCCCGATTAGGCTAACAGACCGAGGCCGCCCCTTACAGGGGCGACGATGGGGCCCGTGTTCCCGCGGGGCCACGAGGTGGTTCGGGCACGCCGACTGGCAATGGATCACACGAGGAAGACGACGATGGCGGGTGCGTGGAGCAGCAGCAGCGGCGTCCGTTGAAGAGAGGGGCGACGACGGCGGTTGCCGCGGTGGTTTCTACGGTAGTGGGGTTGACTTGGTCAACCCCACTTCCTCCATCAAAAGAGGTGAGCGGCTTTTGGCTAACCGCAAATCTGATCATATCAGGGAAACCACATCAAGAATGACTTTTTAAAAGTAGCTTGTTTTTTGAATAACAAAAATGATATTTCACGCTATACATTTATCAAATGTATAAATAAATATTATATAAATCATCAATAATTAGGTTATAAAAGAAAATGATATAAGATGATACTTTTGTAATTTCAAAAGTTAGGGGGTACTTTCATGCATGAATTTTATGGAATGTAAATATTGAGAGGTTTTTGTAATTTTGAAAGTTAAAAGTATGCAATTGTAATGACATAAATTTTGAGGGGAGGTCCCGATAAATAACTCTATATATATGTCCTAAAAACAAAATTTTATAGGTAGATTGATCTTTGTGAAAAGACTCCCTAAAAGATGATTTCGTGCGACTAATAATATGTTTTGTATTAAAAATATGAATTTAAAATGTAGTATCCATACCCATACACAATAGGATATATGACATAAAATGCATCTTATTCAAATCTATAGTATATAACTTTTGAACATATGGTTCATGTCCATCGAATCTTCTTAGGCTCCGTTTGATACTGTGGTGGCAGTTGTAAACACATGAGTTAAACTGTCATCCGTTAAGGATCACTTAATAAACATCATCCCTTTGAACATAAAAATGTTAGTGCGCTCGAAGCATCCCGTATGGCCGTCTAGTTTGGAACGACCTCCCCGTTGAGCCCAGCAGAGGTATTTATAGGCGTAACCCTAAATCTCCGACGACGGGTTATTAGATGTCATCCGGATCCTAATCAAACCCATTAAATACATGTCACATCTATTCAATATACCTCAACAATCTCATTTTATATTGTATATAAATGTTAACCCAAAACAAGTTACTTAAAACAAAAGTTAATAACGATCAAAACATGAGTTTTTCCAGCAAACATAAATATGAGTTTTAGATAACTGATAAACTAAACTCAAACAAAGGTTCCAAACATGAAAAGGAAAAACAAAACTGAAAAACTCAAACTGATAATTAATCCATGCAAACAGTAAATCATCTTCATTCGAATCAAAATCAACTTTCTCTCCTCCAATCTCCATTTGATCTGCAAACAGTTACAACAAGAATATCATGAGACAAATCTTTATAAATTCAAATATATATTATCAAAAGTAAAGTGATTAGTTCTAGCAGTAAAAGAACGTAATACTCTAACTAGGAAGAAAGAATCACAAGTCAGCATCTCTATCTAATTTACAAAAAAATAGAAAATTGATTTCAAAAAATCAAACCATGTTACTTCGATTATTAAGATTATTATTAATTATTTCACAATTGTACTATATCATCAAGTTTGGAATGATACAACAAGCTGTGACTATTATATCAAGTTTGGAATGATATAACTAATAATCATAATATCATGACACATATCAACAACTTCAGTATTTCTTTTTGGAATGATACCCAAATCGGCATTTGAATGAAATAATTACGTAAGTCATGAAGTTTGAAATGACTGATAACTATTCATCTTTAGCTTTCATCAGATAGCATCTGAAATACTTCAGTGTACTCAACTCTAGATGCTTGAATGTAAGCAGACTACGGTTCTAAAATTTAAAACATAAGCAAGGTATTAAGTTCTACTAAATGAGCTTCAATCTCATCTCCCCCGATGTTTTAGTTGTTAGAACCTTATATAAGCTCTTGGTAAGGACATCTGCTACATTATCTTTTGATCTCACGTCCAAAATAGAGATTATCCCCTGACTGGTGAGATAGGTCAATCTGGCATGTTTCATCCTAAGTTGTCTTCGCTTTTCATTGAACAACGTATTTGTAGCAATGATCTTTGTGGTTTGATTGTCACAATATATCAAAATCGAGTGCATTTTCAGATTCGTCATTAGAATGTCCATTATCAGATCTCTTATTCATTCTGCTTCTTCTCCATCTGAAGCGAGAGCATAGAGTCTGATTTCATAGAGGATAGTATAATGCACGTCTGGCTCTTTGACTTCCTAGCTACTGCTGCTCCTCCTAGTGTAAACACAAAGCCACTAGTGGATCTACTATTAGTGATTTCTGAGCACCAGGAGACGTTAGAATACCTCTCAAGCACACGAGGATGTCTACTGTAACATAAAGCATACTTCTCAGTATACTTTAAGCATCATATTAGCCTTTCTATGACATCCCAGTGGTCCTTCCTAGGGTTACTTGTGAATATACTTAACATGCCGATCGTAAAAGTTATGTCAGGTCTAGTACAAGTTGTAGCATACATGAGACTTCCTATGAGTTTGGAGTAATCCAACTATCTAATAGGTGAACCTTCATTCGATTTTAGTCTACTGTTGTAGTCTTATGGAGTCTCAATATTCTTACTATTAACGTAACCTCACTTCTCAAGTAGATTTATAACGTAATGACTCTGACTTAAGGTAATACCTTTTTTTAGTAAAGTTCACTTCCATTCTTAGGATGATTTTCACCACACCTAAGTCTGTCATGATAAATTTAGCCGTCAATGCAACTTTCACGTCTTCCACCTCAAACTGATCAGTGCCCTGAATTAGCATGTCATCAACATACAAGCATATAATTGCAACTTTATCTGAACTTGTTCTTACGTACAGACATTTATCTGATAGACTCGATTTAAAATTCATGTCTTTAACACAAGTGTCAAATTTTTCGTGCCATAATTTAGGTGCTTGCTTCAATCCTTATAGTGACATAATTAACTTATAGACCTTATTTTCTAGACCTTCTACGACAAACCCTTTAGGTTGGTGTATATAGATCTCCTCTGTCAGATATACATTAAAAAATGCAGTCTTGACATCCATCTAATGAACGACGAAATGTTCAATAGATACTAATATGAGAAGAATCCTAATTGTCACAATGTGACAAACATGTAAGTATATATCAAAGTAGTTAATACCACTCACTTGAGTGAAGTCTTCTGCAACTAGACATATTTTGTATTTGGCGATACTCCCATCAGAATTAAGCTTATTTTTCAGAACTCGCTTACTTCCAATGGTTCTACCTCATTTAGGCAAGTCAACTAAGATCCAAGTGTGGTTTTGCAGGAGAGAGTTCATCTCATCATCTATAAATTCTTTCCATAATAGAGAATCTCTAGATCACATCGCTTCCTTATAGGTAGATGGATCAGCTTCAACTTGATAAGTCACGAAGTCTGTACCGAAGCTTTTAGACACTCGTTCTCTATTAGATAACCTTTTAGATGCTAAATCACTAATGTATATGGGTTCAGTGTCAGAGATCCTTAGTTTTGGCTCAATGGTAGTCATAGTACTAGATGCTGGCAGACTTGAAAGCGTCAGGTTTTTAACTATAAATAATTTATCCTCAAAGAAAACTGCATTTCTAGATTCTATTACAGTATTAGTTGAGAGATCTAGAAACCTGTCTGCAACACTATCCTCTGCATATGCTAAATAGACGCATGTGTTTGTTCTAAGTCCAATCTTAGTATTTCTAGAATCAGGTATCCTAACATAAGCGATACAGCCGCAAGTCTTAAGATTATTAAATCTAGGAGGTCATTTAAACCAAAACTCATAGGGTGTCTGGTTCAACTTAGCATGAATAACTTTATTAAGAATGCGATTTGACGTGAGGACGGCTTCACCCCAATAGGCCATTGACATGCCAGCAGTTATCAACATGAAATTCAACATTTCTGTCAAATTCCTATTTTTCTTTTTGACGATACCATTGGATTGTGGTGAATACAGAGTAATGGTTTTAGAAATTATATCATTGCTGACAAGAAAATCTCTGAACTCCCCCGAGATATATTCACCTCCTCTATCACTTCTTAGCTTTTTTATTTTCATGTCTAATTGATTTTCAACCCTATTTTTTAATATACGAAATTTTTCAAAAGCTTCATCTTTGGATCTAAGGAGATAAATGTAGTTAAATCTAGAGTAATCGTCGATAAAGTTATCAGATACTTATGACCTCCTCTTGTGACAAAACTTTTGTAGTCACATATGTCAGAATGCATTAACTCTAGTAATTGTGTTCTCCTAGAAACCTGGCTAAAAGGGAATCTAGTTATCTTTGTCTGATCACCAATTTCACATTTGTCAAATTTGATCGTTGTGTCTAAGGGTATGTTGTGAGTTTTAGCTAGCAGTAGTAGTTTTCTATAATTCACGTGTCCTAATCTTGCATGTAAAGTCTTAGGATTATCAAATTTGAGCTAACCTGATTTACTACTTCATTTACTAGACTCAACTTATACATCTCATTTACTGCATAAGCATAACCAAAATAATACGAGTGAACCATTAAGATTACTATACCACCACTAATGTTAGATGACATACCAACATCGCATAACAAACTAATTGAAAGTAAATTAACAGTTAATGTAGGTATAAATTTAACATTTTTCAAAATCAAACGCGTACCTGAGGAAAGTACCAAAGTGACATTTCCCACCTTCAGCACGTCAGCTACTCCACCATTTGCAACAATGACTGTATCTTTTACTACAGTGACGTCCTCCAATAGCACTGAATTGTTGCAGATGTGATAGGTAGCACCTGAATCGAGCCACCACTTTGTACTGGTCTTCTCATTGCCAACCATCGCAACAAAGTCGGTAGACGCAGTCTGATAAACCATATTCGCTTTATTATCAGACTTTGGTGTACAAAATTCACCCCTCTTTGGTTGCTTGCACTCAGAAGGACAATGACCCCACTTATTACAGTTGTAATAATTGCCTTTAAATTTCTTAACCTTCCTGCTAGTGTCAACAACTGCGGGTGCACTGGAGTGTGATCTAGTCTTTCTAAGCTTAGGCTTACACTTAGGATGTGTGACCATGTTAGCAGCAAAGTTTTGCTTGCTAATCGTCTCCATAGCATGTCTAGTCTGGTTCTCATCCTCAATGCATATGAAGCGCTTGAGGTCTTTCAGACTGACCTGTGTTTTCTTCCAATACATCTCTGTTTTAAAGGAGTACCAAGCCGATGGCAGCTTGAAAATTATAGCTCCTGCAACAAACCATCTGACAGAGAGATGTTCTCATTGTTCAGCTTGTCCACGAGAGATTCAAATTCTATAACCTGAGGAAGTATCTCTCTGTCTTCAGTGAAGGTAAAGACCATGAATTTATCCACCATGTGCATCTTGGACATGTTCTCGTCCTCTCTAAACTGCTCCTCCAGTGCGTCTCATATCTCATTGGCAGTTTTCATCTTGTTGTACGTCTTTGTAAGTCTGTTTGAGAGGCAATTGAGGAGGTAATCATGACAAAAATCTTCGTCGTTTATCCAGTTATCCTCGTCCTCTCCTCCTCTGTAAGACCCACAATCAGACTGCACAATATAAAAAATATTCAAGTACTTCCGGCCGAACTGCGTGTTCCGCATCCAGGCGCTAAACTCTGAGTTGGAAAATTTCTCCAACTTGATCATCAGCACAAAAGAAGAGGGATTGTTTCCCTTCGACATTGTGGGTTCCTTCCAAGTTCCTGATTTCTACTAGAAACTTAAAAGCGAGCAAAAAAATAGAAAGAGTTCACTTGATCGTGTGGAGACGACGAAATCTTTAGATCCAATCCAGAGAAGAAAAAAAAGCTCCACAAGTAGCATAAAGAAGAGAGTAGTGCTCCTCTCATACTGAACAAGTTCAGCGACGACTAGATCCACGCAAACAGAGACACCACAAAAATTATATTTTGGTGGATGAGCCACTTGAATTCCACTTCTTTAGAATCAAATAAGCAAACAAAAGGAAGAACCAATTTCTAATGAATATGATGGAAAACCCATGAAAATCTCCTTGATAATTTCCTAGATAACTCCCTAGCAATTTCTCTTTGATGTGCTTGAGAACAGCTTCTGACCAAAACACGGCTAGATAATGAACGAGAAGGAAGAACAAGAAGCCCGACAGCCAGATCAGGCGTCTTCCCTCCAGATCTACGACAGTGCGCGATGGAGTAGCCACCGGAAAACCTTTCTTCGACCAACGACTTTTCCTGATCTGCGCTAGATCTGCGAATGAAGCTTTCCTCCCAGGGTTCGACGCAACAATGCACAACGACGACAACACCCGACAAGATCTGGACAGGAGGCGGTCAGATCCGACGAGATCCAACGTTTTTTTCCTTCTTCCCGGTCGGCGATAGAAAAATAACAACATGCCTTTTTCGATCTCAAAGGAGAACAGAGGCGGCGCTTTTCTGCCTCTCCAATAAGCAATAGCCAAGGAACCACGAGCCCGGGAGATACACAATCTGAGCGGTGGCGAGATCTTTCCTCTTCGATCGACGAAGACGCAAGAGCAGCGGATGTTGTTCCTTTCTCACTTTACACGATCTTTTACAAGAGCGGCGCCAGAATCGTAAAATCGGGCAAAAAAACCGATAGCGGCGGTAGGTCACGGGACAGGGGCTAGAGCGCAAGAAACAATTGTTTCGAGAATGTTAGTGTGTTCGAAGCATCCCGTATGACCGTCTAGTATGGAACGGCCTCCATGTTGCCCCGACAGAGGTATTTATAGGCGTAACCCTAAATCTCCGACGACGAGTTATTGGATGTCATCCGGATCCTAACCAAACTCGTTAAGCACCTGCCACATCTATTCAATATACCTCAACAAAAAGTGGGTGAATGAAGTATTGAAGTTCCTTAGATGGTCGTTAACCAATGACAATATAAGACTCATGGTCATGACGACCACCACCGTGTCAAACAGAGCCTTAATTTATATCATCTATATTGTGAGAAGATTGTTTTCAAATCTTAGTATACGTGAGACGACCAGATGCACTCACAATGACTCTCCATCCACGCACCACGCATGGAACATATACCTAGCACAAGTTTAAATGCAAGAGAAATGTATATGTATGCCGATAAAGATGATCAAATTCAAGTTAGAGTGACTCACTCAAAACTATTCCTCCGAACAATTCGCTCTTGATAATTATAAGGGAATGTGAACCGCGTTGAAGAATTGCTCATAATATTTTCGTGAACGTGTAAGGCATTGGTGAAGAACAATACACAATTACATAAAGCAGAACTGTAAAATGATGAGCAACATCATTATTCAAATGAATCGATTATTATAGCCAAGTGTATTCATGACACTACCCATGACCCAAATAACTAAGTTGACAGCCATGACCAACCCTTCGCCACCCTTCACTTCCCCTTGAATTGGATTACAACGGGCAGTCCTTCATCATGACTCCCACCTTAAAAGTCTGTTTCTAAGGGCTGCGCTCACTCATTCATTTTAGGAATTCCGTCACTCTAGTATTATAGAATGCCAAATGGAGAGCATAAAGATGAATGAGGTTTCTGTTGTAAAAATTTTTAAAGCGTGAGCTGACTGAGCTCGCAGGAACACTCAATCATAACTGAAGCTAAGTAAAGACAACAACAACAGTAGTACAAAAGTTTTCAAATAAAATAAACTTCTTTTACATGACTAGACATACATTGCAAGACATGATTTTATAATGTAAACGAGTGAACAAAAATTGTTGCAAGAAGAAACCGCGCTGATAGAATACTAAGGTAGCGTTTGGTTGTGCTGATTGCCTCCGGTGCGTTTGCACCGAAATGAAGTTTTTGTTATAAGCAGCGTTTGTTTGCACTTATACTCAAAACTCCGATTGGTAAATACCGTCGTTCTCTCCTTATATCCAGCCGCAGAATTTTCTTGCGGACAACCGCAGACGCACCAACCTCTTCTTCCGACAGGAACCGTCCGCTGCTGCTCCCGCCTCTTCTTCCGCCTCTTCCGCCACTTCTTCTTCCGCCTCTTCTTCTTCTTCTTTGCTACCAAACAGAGCTCTGCGAACGGAAGCACGAATCGAGGAGGCGGGAGGGGTCAAGCTCCTTCGTTTTTCCTGTCACGACTCCCCCCACCGGTCTCCAATCCTCCATTGCTCCAGGTGTCGCCATTCTCGCATATTTCTCCGGCAAAATCATCTGGGCTCACCCTCCTCTGCTCCAGGAAGTTGACGGGAACTCCTATTCCAGGTAACCTTGCGTGAAATCACTGCATCTTCTCCATTTTCCCTATATTTTTGGAAAGATCTCAGCCCGTTCAACCTACTCCAGGTAATATTGTCGTGAAATCACTCCTTCTTCATCTACTTTTCCTGATTTTGCCTTGGATCGCCTCTATCAGGAATCCTGCGAGAAAATCCAGTGCACAATAGTTAACATTTTCAATATTAACATATAGTTAAGTTGTCGACATATGCACAGATAATGTTAAGAAGCCGACCGAATCACCTCTATCAGAAATCCTTGCCGTGAAATCGTTTCTTTTCAGTGCTTTCAGAATTTGTTGACTCTGTTTCACCCAAACAATTTTTTTGAAAACTCTGTTTTGTAAACTCTGTTTCACCCAAACAGTTTTTTAACAAAACTTTGTTTTTCAGAATCAGCACTTTTTTATCAGCAACAGTTCATCAGCAGCTTTCCATCAGCAACGACCCAACCAAACAGAGCCTAAATCCGCACAAGCCGCCTACACGCCAGCTGAGTCCGTCGAGACCGCTGAAGCCGTCTATCCGCGGCTAACCGCACAAACAGCTATTTATAAAATGCTGAGTTAGGAACAGAACTTCGTTGATTAACCTGGCGAACTGCTCCACTTATCCGCAATCCTAAGAACGAGAACAAGACGCAAAGACCGCGACCTGTTTCTTAACCGCTGACTGTATCTGCAAACTGTTCCACACCAAACTTTCGCTAGTCGCTTAGCTGCCTGGTGTTAGCCTCACAGTCTGCACAGGACCAACTTTTTTAGCCGCAGCGGTTAGAAAACCGTAACCGCAAAGTCAAACGCAACCTTGTACTTATTGTTCACTGCTTGTTTATGATGAGCCGATGAGTCTTATTTATAAATGTGAGGAGGAGTGTCATCACCACCAACACCGATAGGATAACCGCTCATCAATCCTGTCGGCTAACACTTGTATCCGTACAACACGAAAACTAATACCAGATCACCAGGTCGCGCCTATCAACAATGTCGGATAGACAACCAGTCCTCCAACCCTGCTGACACTGCTACAAGTCCGCGCATCCCGCACCCCGTGACTTGGACAAAATCCGTCCAACCAATAATGCCGAAATCAGCGAATACCAGAGCTGTCCGCACCAAGAGAACTCGGCGAATACCGAGCAGTCCGCAACTAGGCGAACTAGACAACTAGCTGGACTTAGTCCCCCCAGACCAAGTCCATCAAACTTCGCGGTCTCCAATCGTAACCTCGCCACCTGATACAAAGATCACGCCTTACTGAACAACTCCAACCCACCACCATGTGCATTGCTCCATCAGTGCGCGTGACCTCCAGGCAACCTGTTTGCGCAACTATGTCAACTCCATGATCTAACATCCATATCGCAAACACAAAACCATCCAGGACAATGGCGAGCTCTAGAAGAGTCCGCAACACCAACCCTGCCGGACTCGACGAACTTCAGATTGAGTCCGACACACTTGCAGGCGGAACTTGTCAAAATGATCAAGTACGTACTAGTGAACTCTGATCTACCACGCCCGAGAACACACTAGCGACCTGGCGGAAAGCCACCACAGTCCGCAATATCTGTCTGCCTTCTTGCGATACAGAAAACCTGCGAACTTGGCGACCTCCAAAGTAGTCCGCCACTACCTGCGGATAAAGAACCTATCCGTCCAGTTACTCCACCAGAGTGCTTGCTGGTCCAGACCGCCAGAGAAGAACCACAGTCGAAACCAGCTGCCCGACTAGGTTATCCCTCAAAGATATCTACCTAGTCCGCGCGGTCTGTGCGGTCTATGCGGACTCCCCAATCAGTTCGCCCGACTGCCATCACTTCACACTTCAACAATTTCAACACTCCCTCTTGAAGTGAGAAGTGAAAACCAGCTTGAGCAACTCCCGCAACCGAATAAACAACCCCTTCGACAACAGCTTGGTAAAAATATCTATCATGTTGTCCTAACTCCGCACGTAGTAAACCATCAAAGATCCCTTCAGCACCTTCTTATGTATGAAGTGATGCTCGATCTTGATGTGCTTCATCCGCGTATAACAAACTGGATTATTCACTAGTTTGAGAGCACTCTCATTGTCGCCGCGAATCAGAGTAGGACGTCACACCTTCTTATGGATGTCATCCACTAACCGCCTAAGCCAAATGACTTCCTAAGCAGCCAAGGCCGAAGCCTTGTACTTCGCTTCAGTAGTGGAGACAGACACTAAATTATGCATCTTACTGCACCACGAAACTGTCGTCGATCCTGTGAAGAAGACATAACCAGATATCGACATCTGATCATCTTAATCTCCCCCATAATCAGTATCCAAGTAGCTATGCAGACAAACACCCGTGCCCCTCTTATACAAGAGACCAAACTCCAAGGTGGACTTGACGTACTTCAAGATACCTTTAACCTCCACCAAATGAGGTTTTCGAGGCTCCGCCATATACCAACTCACTCAGCCCACTTCATAATCAATATTCAGCCTTTTAATAGTCAGATATATAAGACTCCCCACGAGAGTTAAAAAAACAAAAGGGTCTGGAAGAACCCTTCCCTCATCCCGCAGAAGTTTTTGGTCAACCTCTAGAGGAATAGAACTGCTCTTCCCTTCCCCCATGCCGAATCGCTTGACAATCCTCTCTGCATAGCCCCCAGTAGCGACCACTTCTTGCTGGTTGTCCCCACCGACAACCACTCATAGATCCTCGCCAAGAAGGTAGCTCTTTGTTGGGTCCGACATTCCTTCACTTGACCCATGTCGTTCTACTACTTATTTAAAAAATTAAGTATCACATTTTCCAACAGTTCGGGCTTTTAGAACAGTTGAGTATGTGTTGGGTATATTGAAAAATGTGTACCAGATTTGAAGAAGCCTCACCTTACTCAATGATATGCATCAAGGTGTATTTGATGTGTTTTGAGTTTATATGTGCAGGTTAAGTAATTGCAGGAAATGCAGAAAATTTCTAAGTCCATGTGTCGACACCTAGAGAAGCAGTGTCGACACTTATGAAGACTTGTGTCAACACCTAGAGAAAAGCTGTGTCGACACTTGGAGTAGATTTGTGTCGACACTTGGAAAGGCTTTGTCGATACCAGAAGAAATTGTGTCGACATACAGAGGCAGTGTCGACACACAAAGAAGCAAAGTCGACATCAACTGTGTCGACACCAAAAGGCAGTGTCGACACACAGGAATACTTGGTCGACATCATATGTGTCGACACATAGAGGCAGTGTCGACATACATAAGTATTTGTCAACATCAACTGTGTCGACACAAAGGACTTGTGTCGACACACAGCAAAACTTCAACAAAGTTAAAGTAAAGAAGTACTTGTGTCGACACAAAGGAGATGTGTCGACACACAGCAAAGCTTCAACAAAGTTAAAGTAAAGAAGTACTTGTGTCGACACAAAGGAGATGTGTCGACACACAGCAAGCTTCAACAAAGTTAAAGTAAAGAAGTACTTGTGTCGACACAAAGGAGATGTGTCGACACACAGCAAGTTCCAACAAAGTTGAAGAAAAGAAGGCTTGTGTCGACACACAGAATCAGTATTGACACATTCAACAGAAGGCTGTGTCGAGAAGTATTAACAACAACAAAGGAGTTGTGTCGACACCACTAAGGCATGTGTCGACACTTAGTTTACTTGTGTCGACACTTAGTCTACTTGTGTCGACACATAATGAAGATCAGACTCGACACTTTCAGACAGAGACAGTATTTTCAAGAAGTGACTGGATGACTTGACAACTGCCATTTCTAACCGGTCAACCACAATTGTCAAAGCTGTCAGAAGATTGTTAGAAACCGGATCAGACGGTTACCATGGAGGAAGACTATATAAAGGCTTTCTCCTTCAACAGAAAGTAAGAAGGAACAATTACAGTGAAGATTGAAAATCTACACAGATATCGATCAACACAAAAAGAAGAAGACCTTCGACAGAAGATCTAAGAAGTTGGAGAGAGAGAGCTCCATCTAAGAAGTGCAGTTGCTGAACCAGGCTGCAAAGGAAGATTCAGATTGAGATCTTAATCTCAAGTCAGAAGCTGATTGAAGATCAACTTCTCAAGAGTTCAACCCTACTGAGTTCAGATTCAAGAAGCTTTGAATAAAGCTAAGAGAGGTTGTGCTCTGCCATCAAGTTCTTCCAAGAACTGTTCAAGAAGCCATCCATCCCTTCTCTCTCTATCTGGGTGGTGGTTAATCACTTTGTAATCATTATTTTTTGTAGGATTTTTATAGATCTGAGATTGTAAGCCTATTATCTAAAGGCTGAGTGTAGGAGAATAGTTTCTCTGAGTGGTAGGGTTGTGAGCCTGAGGTGTAGGAGATTGTGATCTCTGAGTATAGGCCTTGTTGAAGGCTGAGGTAGGGCAGTTGGCCTGAGTTGTAGGAGTGTGGATACACTCTAAGTTGTAGCAACCTGTTTTGGGTTCTGAGCTGTAAGATCTGAGGATCTGAGAAGAAGTGCAGAAGTATGCCGAATCTAGTACACTGCTAGATAGGCGAAGGGGGAAAGTGGATGTACCCAAACCTTGGGGAACCACTATAAATACTGTGTGAACTCTGTGATTGTTTGTTTCTGTGATTGTTGTGCTGTGTTAGCAGTAGACATTGCAATTTCTAGTTAATAACAGAACAGATTTTCTGCCTTTAAAGCATAAGAAGAATTACACCTATTCACCCCCCTCTAGGTGGTTAGGCACTAATTCTTTCAGTATGCGCTTGATCCTTCAATTGGTATCAAATCAGGTCACATGTTCAAGACTGGGGGGCTATTAAATCCTGATTTTTTTCCTTCTACCTGTGTGGGTCCGGCAGGTCAGGCAGCCGTGGACATGTGGTAACCCCACCTCTGAGCCGTGTAACCGTGGACATGTGGTAACCCCACCTCTGAGCCGTGTGGGCCATATGGTAACCCCACCTCTGAGCCATGTGATAACTTCCCAAAAGAAGTTATCTAGTACGTCATTTTGGATTTAATAATCACCGTATTGGGAAACAAATGGATTAAATAAGGAAAAATATGAATAAATTCATACTTATTTTATTTGTGATTAATATGTCTAATTTTTCATTGTTTTCTTGCTAGAAATGCTGAAGAAATCTATTCGGAGAAGCAAAGCTGGAATTATTTTTGGACTGCGCAGGTTGTTGCAACAACCTGAAAAAGTTGTTGCAACAACTGCGGGACGGATTTCGAATTTTAAATTCGAATTTTGCGCCAAAATGAAAACTGAAAAGAGGCAACTTTTGGTAAAGGGCTGTACGTTTTTAAGAGTATAATCTCATACCGTATGTGGAGAATTAATTATCATTAAGGGGGAGATATTGGAGCCATCATCTTAGAGATTACTTGGAGAAGAAGAACTAGGGCAACCCGGATCTTGGAGAAAGGGTGTTTGGGGCCGACTTGGAGAGCAATTTCCTGCACTATCTTGAATCCTTTCCATCATGTACTGTAAGATCTGTCTTATTTTGTGTGTTGCTTCTCTTGCTATGAACTAAATTCTCCAAGCCTTGTGTAAGGAGAGTACTATGTGTGTTTTATGGTGTATGTTTCTTGCTTGTTGAGATTTGTTGGATGATTTGTTATCTTGTGAACTTTTGAATCTACTTATGAGATTTTTTTGGCTTTGATCTTCATCTTGTATTGTGTTGCGAGAATCGAGAGATGAGTGACATAATATATGCTTGAAGGTCAATTCATTACACCGCAAGAATCAAGAGATGAGTGGTGTAAAACCTTTAACCAAAGATCTCCACTTTTGCGTTGTACTTCGAGATTCGAGAGAGGAGAAGAGCAATCGCTCATTAGTTCACCGTAGTTTAGAGGAGTGGAGGAGACTCCCTTCTTTTGCTAGCAATTCGATTTTTATGATAATCAATATTCTTCATTCATCCTAAGTTAGAGATAACTAGGAGAATTTAGGACATTGGGATTTCCGAGATTCGAGAGATGAGGATTTCTTCTATAAAAATCGTTGCATGATAATTCCTTCAACACTTTCCACTAATACTATTTCTCCACACCATTTAGACGCACATAGGAAATCTGAAATGCTAGGCTAATTTCTCCAATCGGTAAAAGAATTTCTAAGGATCTCCGTAGTTAAGTTAGATTAAATCTTTATTAAATTTTTTTTCATTACTCCCAAAAGTATTTTACTCATCTTGTTTGGATTTAAAGAACGGTGTAGCTAGTACTTGCAAGCATTAGGTTAATCACTTCTCCGAGGGAACGATCTCACTCACACTTTATTACTTGTTACGGCACGTGCACTTGCGTTATTATATACATCTATTTCGGGCGTATCAAGTTTTTGGCGCCGTTGCCGGGGAAGTGTTGTTAATCTATTGTTTATTTTCTTGCAATATTAGTAAACCCTAGTATTTGGAGGTCAAACTTTAATTTTTGTTGAATTTTTAAGTTGTTTGTAATTTTTCTTTTATTTTATGCTCTGTAGTGCATGTCCAGATTTCGATCCATTGAGTTATTGCCATTAAACTTAGAAATTGAAAGGATGTGTAGGAGAAATCGTAAGACTTTTCGTTTAGAACAAACCCAATCTTCAACCATGAATCCATACGATAACCATCAGGAAGGTCAGGATATAGGAGGTCAGGTAGAACATAATGGACACCCTGTTGAGCAAAGGAGAACTTGTCGTGATTACAACATGCCTCTACATGGAGGGTTGCAATTTAGTATAGCTAGGCCTGCAATAGAGGCCAATAATTTTAAAATTGACTCTGTGGTCATGCAACTCGTTCAAAATAGTAAATTTGGTGGCCTTAATCATGAAGACCCTAACTCTCATTTGAGAACATTCATAGAAATCTGTGATACGTTCAAGATTAATGGAGTTTCAGAAGAGGTGATTAAATTACGTCTATTTCCTTTCTCGCTAGAGGGGAGGGCTAAGGATTGGCTAAATTCTCTACCCAATGGATCTATTACCACTTGGGCATTCTTGATGGAAAAATTTTTAGTCAAATACTTTCCCCCATCTAAAACGGCTAAGTTGAAGCGAGACATATCAACATTTATGCAAGGAAATGGAGAGACCCTCTATGACACATGAGAACGTTTTAAAGAGCTACTGCGTAAGTGTCCCCACCATGGCCTAGCCATCCACCAACAAGTTTGGACCTTCTACAATGGTCTCCAAACGGCTACCATGATTCAAGTTGATGGAGTCGCGGGAGGGTCACTTATGAATAAATACCCAGGAGATGCCTATGCAATATTAGAGGATTTATCCTCTAATAATTACCAACTTGTAGACCGGCAAGGGCCATCTTCTTCTAATGCTGAGTTATACCAAGTGGACCAATTAACCTCGTTTGCGGCTGAAATGACTTCCCAATTTAATTCAATAAATAAAAGGTTAGACGCCTTGACGTTAAACCAAAGTCAATTTCACCCACAGGTTAATAGTGTTGTTACTCATCCTTCCACCACTAGTCCTACTTTAACCATTGACCAACTTATAGGACATAACGAAGACGCTAACTATATAGGAGGGCAGTACAAACAAGGTCATAATACCTACTCGAATAATTATAATCCGGAGTGGAGAAACCATCCCAATTTATCGTGGAAGAACAATTCAGGGTCTACTCCGTCACACTTATTCAACAACAATTCTAATCACTCTCACCAATATCACAATCCTAATCAAACGGGACCTTCGCGGAAATTGTCCGATGAAGTCATATTAGAGTCCATGAAGAATAATGAAGCCCGTTTTTCTAGTCTAGAAGGATCCATGCGCTTAATTGAAACACAATTGGGGCAAATTGCATCTGCACTAAATACTAGACCTCTAGGAACATTACCCACTGATACCACGCCTAATCCAAAAGGTGACAACCAACACTGTAAGGCTGTCACATTGCGGAGTGGCAAGGAATTGGTGAATGGTTATAATAATAATCCAGTGGCAACTGATAATGTACAAAATGAAGTAAAAAATGATAAAATTCATGAACCTACTAAGAGTGTGGAGGAAGAGTTAGAAGAAGTGGAAGAGAATAAAGAAGAGAAGAACGTAGAGGTGCCCGCAAGGAATAAAAAAATAATTACCTATCCACCACCACCATTTCCTCAAAGACTTAGGAAGAGTAAACTAGATCACCAATTCCAGAAATTCATAGAAATATTTAAGAAACTTCAAATTAATATCTCATTTCCTGAAGCCTTAGAGCAAATGCCCAGTTACGTCAAATTTATGAAAGATATTTTAAATAAAAAGAAAAAGTTTGGCACGAATGAAACTGTGGCGCTCACCCATGAGTGTAGTGCAATCCTGCAAAAGAAACTTCCACCCAAATTGAAAGATCCAGGAAGTTTCACGATTCCATGCTCTATCGGATACCAATTCGAAGGAAAAGCTTTGTGTGATCTTGGAGCAAGTATAAATTTGATGCCACTTTCAATCTACCGGAAGCTGGGCATGGGGGACATTTCTAAAACTTCGTTAACATTACAGCTAGCTGATAAATCGCTCACTTTTCCTAAGGGTATAGTGGAGGATGTTCTTGTCAAAGTTGACAAGTTCATCTTTCCTGCAGACTTTGTAGTTTTGGATATGGAAGAAGACAAGGAGATCCCTCTAATTGTAGGCAGACCCTTTTTAGCAACCAGAAAAACTTTAATAGATGTCCACAAAGGGGAGTTGACTATGAGAGTCAACGATGAACAAATAACTTTTAACGTTCTTAAGGCCATGAAATTCCCTAGTGAGAAGGAAGAAGAGATGGAGGTGGTAAATAATATTTCACTCTATGACTATGAGCAAAATAGTGAGTGGAATGATTCGAGTATAGAAGAGGAGATAGGAATTTTGATGGACGAGGTAGAAGTTGAGGAAGTGCAATCTGATGAGGTTAGTCATGAAGAAGTAGAATCTACTGAAGGAGAAGGTGAAGAGTGCTTTCAAGTGTGTGGGAATCGCTTGGTGTCATTTCATAGGGCGGAACCCCTAGATATGACTGAACGGTCTTTAGCGGACAAACCTTCTACGGTTTGCCCGCCCATCTTAGAGTTAAAACCGCTTCCCGAGCATTTGTCCTATGCATATCTAGGAGAAAATGATACACTTCCGGTAATAGTGAATGCTAGACTACTACCAAAGCAGCATGACAGACTATTGGTCGTTTTGAAAAGATATAAGTTAGCCATAGGGTGGACAATAGCCGATATCCGAGGCATTAGTCCTTCCTTGTGTATGCACAAGATCCTTTTAGAGGAATCTTGTAAAGGGTCCATCGAGCCTCAACGCCGTCTTAGCCCTCCTATGAAGGAGGTGGTAAGAAAAGAGATCATTAAGTGGTTGGATGCAGGAATCATTTACCCTATATCTGATAGTTCATGGGTGTCACCCATCCACTGTGTACCTAAGAAAGGAGGGACGACCGTAGTTATGAATGACAAGAACGAATTAGTCTCCACAAGAACAATCACAGGATGGCGTATCTGTATCGACTACCGTAGATTAAACAAAGTGACTAGGAAGGATCACTACCCGTTACCATTCATAGACCAGATTCTAGATAGATTGGCCGGAAATGAGTTTTACTGTTTTCTAGATGGATATTCCGGCTACAATCAGATTGTAACACCCCCTATCCGTCGCATAGCATATAGCAGTAGGTCCGGCCGGGGCCCGACGCCATATACCACAGACAGATCGGGTGGTTACTTATGGAAACCATACAACCAATCTCAACGTCCTACACAGAGCATTCTAGCGGAAGCAATTTATATAAGTTGCAAAACAAGAACCCAACGACAAGCATGAATGTCCACTAACAAGATAATAGGAATGTTATTACAAAATACTCAAAAGTCGGCCTTAAGGCCTTACAAAAGTTTCACTTGTCTTTTACATGTTTTCCAAACTTCGGCACGCAGGCCGGCCATACATGAATAAAACATAAAACATTTCACTTGGGCCTTCGAGGGCCAGCTTCGCAGAAAGGGCTTTAGCCCGCTATTGACCGCTTGGTCCAGCTGCACCTGCAAGCAAACAAACCACCGCACGGTGGCAAACAAAGCAACGGTCAGCAATGCTGACCAAATTATAACGATCCCGCCCCCAACTCGGGGCGGCGATGCTCCTTCCCTGCATTTCATTAGCTTAAGCGAGCAATATAAATATAGTCATTTCATCACAGGCGGAGGCTCAACGGCCACACACCCCGTGCACTCAGGGCACATTCTTGGTGAACGCAGTCTAAGTCTGCCGACTCACCGCCATCCTCTCTTGGACGACCAAACTATGAGCAGTTTGTCTTCCTGGCATGGGTCACGGTAATTAAAACCATAGACCGCCGAAGACCCTCATCTATGCCAACGGCCCTAATCCGAACGACATAGAGTGGGTACGGTTCCATCTAACCCGTGCTCACAACGCAACGGTAATTTAAACCATATGCGCCCGCAACGGTAATTTAAACCATATGCGCAGGTCAAACTTCTACCGAGTCCCATTTTCACCACAAGTCACATAACCCGGTTATATTCAAGTTGGCTTCCAAGCCACCAAGTTGGCAAGACCTCGTGTCCGCCCAGTTTTCCGGGTGCACCTTTGGGTTAGTCCCCAAGGCTCCCTGCTGCAATCTACCGCGTAGAAAACCCGAAAAACACCAAATAGCACGGAGTCTTCTCCGGCCTTATGCAATGCAACATCACCGATCCGAACTACATGTCCGGGTAGGCTTCAACCAAAATGCCTATGTCCGTTCTCGCATACGGACTCTAAACAACGGGGACTTCACATATCTACCCGAAGGAACGCCTCCAACTCTCCGCAAACTCGCGAGAGCGGGCTTCCTATGCAAAGAAAAGAGCGACTCATGCTCAAGATGAGGATCGTTACCCTTGCGGTCCTCTTTGGCGCCATCGAAAAGTAATCGGATGGAAATCACCGCACTTGCGTTGCCTCCGTGGATCCGGAGTCGGCTTGCGATTCGGAGCTCCGAAGCTCCTCCAATGGCGGATCTAGCTCCTCTTCTTCTTGCCTTAGCTTTTCTTTCTCCAAGGATTTGGAGAGATAACAAGTGGAAAAAGTGAGGGTTTTCTAAGTCAAAACCCGGGTATATCCCTTCAGGAACAACCCCCAGCCATCGGATCCTCAGTCAAAGAAATGAACGGCTTCGATTCGGGACTGAGATGCCCAATCTGGGCCGAACACGGCCTGGCACACGCCCGTGTCCAGGGCCGTGTGCCTCATTCGCCGTCAAAATCAAATCACCTGGAACCTCACACGGGCATCGAACACGCCCGTGTTCGATCTGACACGCCCGTGTTCCAACTGACACGGCCGTGTATCTGGCCGTGTACCCCCATGATTTTCTCCCGTTTCCAACCCGAGCGCTGACACGGGTTCGGACACGCCCGTGTCCTTGCCCGTGTCACCTTGACACGCCTGGGCTCCAGGCCGTGTACAAGGTCTCGGCACTTCGCGGCTAAGTGTCGACACGGGTCGACACGCCCTGCGACACGCCCGTGTCGCAGGCCGTGTGCCAGGTCTCGACACACTGTCGACACCAAAGTGTCGACTTCGCGGGACGAGTGTCGACACGGGTTGACACGCCCTGCGACACGCCCGTGTCGCAGGCCGTGTGCCGTGTCTCGACACAACTTCAAAGCACTGTGTCGACTTCACGGCTAAGTGTCGACACGGGTCGACACGCCCTGCGACACGCCCGTGTCGCAGGCCGTGTGCCCAGTCTCGACACAATGTCGAGACCAAAGTGTCGACTTCACGCCTTAGTGTCGACACAGGCTTGACACGCCCTGGGACACGCCCGTGTCCCAGGCCGTGTGCCTGCAGCCAGAACTCAAACTGGCCCAAATTATTCCCCTTTTGCTCCTTTGAGTTTCGGGGCGTTACAACTCTACCCCTCTTAAAAGAATTTCGCCCACGAAATTACATAAAGGGAAAAACATGTACCAAAACTAAAATTTGTACCTGAGCGGAACAACTCCGGATATTCGTCAAGCATCGTCTGCTCTCGCTCCCAAGAGAGCTCCTCACGACCGCAATTGTCCCACCGGACTTTGACCATCCTGATCTCTTTATTGCGTAGCCGCTTGACCTCCGAGTCCTCAATCCGCACGGGCTTGACTTTTGTCGTTAGCCCACTATCCACCGGCACTTGATTGGCCGCGATCACTTGCGTAGGCTCTTGCACCGCCTTCCGAAGCACCGAAATATGGAATACATCATGTAAACCACTTAGCTCCACTGAAAGCTTCAGCCGATAGGCCGCTTCTCCTACTCGCTCCAGAACCTCGAACGGTCCAAGGTACCTCGGGCTTAGCTTTTTCAATCGCCGCACCCGCGAGACACCCTTGAACGGCTTGATCTTCAAGTATACATAATCGCCCACAGCGAACTCCACGTTCCTGTGCTTGGCATTATAGTACTTTGCTTGCCGGTCCTGAGCGATAAGCAACCTCTCCCGAATGGTTCTCACCAAAGAAGTAGCATCATCCACTTCCGATCGCTTATACAACTTCGACTCGCCCGTTTCTAACCAAGACAACGGCGTGCGACATCTTCTACCATATAGGGCCTCGAAAGGCGCCATCTGAATACTTGCTTGGTAGCTGTTGTTGTATGCGAACTCCACCAAATAAAGGTGGTCCTCCCATTGCTTTCCAAAGTCCAAGACACACATGCGAAGCATGTCTTCCATCGTTCTATTGACCCTCTCGGTCTGCCCATCCGTTTGCGGATGGAAGGCTGTGCTAAACTTCAGCTTGGTTCCCAACATTTGCTGCACCAGCCTCCAATCATTGGACGTGAACCGCCCATCTCGGTCACTCACGATGCTGCGGGGCACACCATGAAGCCGCACTATGTTATCCACATAAAGCTTCGCCAGCTTCTCCACCGGATCATCCTTCCTATGCGGAATAAAATGCGACACCTTCGTTAATCGATCGACCACCACCCAAATGGCGTCGTTCCCCTTTTGCGACCTTGGCAAACCATGCACAAAGTCCATAGAGATGTCGTCGAATTTCCACTCCGGAATAGGCAAGGACTTAAGAAATCCTCCCGGCTTTTGGCACTCCGCCTTTACCAAGGCGCAGGTTTGGCACTTCGCTACATATAGCGCCACATCCTTTTTCAAACCCGGCCACCAAAATAGCTTCTTGATATCGCGGTACATCTTCGTGCTCCCCGGGTGAATCGAGTACTTGGTATGGTGCGCCTCGTACAACAACTCCACCCGTAAATTGCCCACACTTGGGACGCACAAACGACCGTCTCTCCAAAGCAATCCGTCCTCCACAACGAATTGGGAATTTGACCCATCCAGAGCCTCTATCATGATCTGCTTCATATTAGCATCCATATCCAAAGCCTGCCGAATCCGATCAGCCAGGTCATATTGGACTTCAGTCCAATTCAGCACTGCTTCAGCACTAGATTGTCTATCCACACAAACAATCTCCAACGCCTCCAGCTCCTGCACCAACCGCTCATCATGCACTGATAGCCAACTCGCTTGAGCTGGGGCTCGGCGACTCAACGCGTCCGCAACCGCATTCCCTTTGCCAGGCACGTAGTGGATCTTGAAAGTATAGTCCCCCAGGAACTCCATCCACCTACGCTGCCGCATATTCAGATCTTTCTGATCAATCAAATACTTTAGGCTCTTGTGATCGGTGTAGATATCAATCTTCACACCGTACAAATAGTGTCTCCACAGCTTCAAGGCAAAAATCACGGCCGCTAACTCCAAGTCATGGACCGGATAATTCCTCTCGTGCACTTTTAGCTGTCTCGAGCCATAAGCTATCACGCTGCCGTGCTGCAATAGCACGCAACCCAAACCACTGCCCGAAGCATCGCTATATATCTCATAGCCTTCGGTTCCAACCGGCGAACTCAGCACAGGCGCCGTGGTCAACCGACACTTCAATTCCTCAAAAGCTCGCGCGCACTCAGGCGTCCAAACGAACTTATGCTCCTTCCTCGTCAAAGTAGTGAGAGGTAGCGCTATCCGCGAGAAGTTCTCTACGAAGCGCCTATAATAACCGGCAAGCCCCAAAAAGCTCCGGACTTCTGCTACCGTAGCAAGCTCAGGCCACTCCCGTATCGCAACAATCTTCGCCGGATCCACAGCAATACCCTCTCCACTCACTATATGCCCGAGGAACGCCACTGAGGATAGCCAAAACTCGCACTTCGAGAACTTGGCATACAACTGGTTTCTCCTGAGTGTCTCCAACACCAAATGGAGATGCTTGAAGTGATCCTCCTCACTTTGCGAGTACACCAAAATATCGTCGATGAAGACGATCACGAAATGGTCTAGGTACTCCCTGAACGTCCTGTTCATCAAATCCATAAATACTGACGGCGCATTAGTCAGCCCAAACGGCATGACCGTAAACTCATAATGCCCGTATCTCGTACTAAACGCTGTCTTCGGGATATCACTCTCCCTTATCCGCAGCTGATAGTACCCAGACTTGAGATCTAACTTCGAGTACACCGTCGACCCGACTAACTGATCAAAGAGATCATCAATCCGGGGGATCGGGTACTTGTTCTTCTCAGTCAGCTTGTTTAGCTCCCGATAGTCAATACACAACCTCAAGCTTCCGTCCTTCTTCTTAACAAAGAGGACCGGTGCGCTCCAAGGCGAAGAACTCGGGCGCACATACCCTTGCTCCAACAACTCTTGCAACTGTACTTTCAGCTCCGCCATTTCCTTAGGCGCTAGCCGATACGGAGATCGTGACACAGGCTTTGCACCTGGCACTAGCTCGATAGTAAAATCTATCTCCCGTTGTGGCGGGGCTCCAGGAAGATCTGCGGGGAACACATCAGGGTATTCCGATACCACTGAAATACAATCCATCGCGGGCTTTGGCTTTGCAACCTCCACTAGTGTAAAGAACAGTTCTGCTCCGGCACGAACCGCCTTCACCACCTGAAGAGCAGACATCAACGTCTTGCTCGACCCCTTTAAGCCCGTAAAAGTCGTCTCACGACTTGCTCCCAGCTTTACTTCCTTGCTACCGCAATCTATATGGGCCTGCTGCTCCGAGAGCCAGTCCATTCCAAATATGACGTCGAACTCCACCAACGGAAGTAAGGACGCCCGCAGGTCAAACTCCTGCTCTCCAATACGAACTTTAACTTCGCAGATCCTAACCGCTCGCATCGAACACCCATTGGGCAACAACACATCCAACTTGTCCTTCGCCATCGAAGAAGGGACTCCGATGCGTGATATAAATCCTTCGGACAAGAAGGAGTGTGAAGCTCCCGTATCAAAGAGTGCTCGTGCCGGATTTTCACAAATCAATACAAATCCTAAACAAGCAGTGGTAAGGTAACATATACATAACAAGCATATAAAGGAATTGACTTGCTATAAATTAAACCGTACCTGTCACCACGTCAGCTTGTTTAATGGCCTCCTGTTGGCCAAGATTATAGACCCTTGGTTGGGCCGGAGCATAGTGGGATGCGGTCGACTCCACCGCCTTACCCTTCTCTTCATAAGTAGCTCCTGGCCTCCTCTCGGACTTAGGACGTCCGCTCCAACAATCACGGGCGAAATGCCCCGTCTTGCCACAAGTAAAGCACGCGCCCGGGGTCCGACTCGTAGCCGCCCCAGAAGCACCAGAAGGAGCTGGACCCGAAGTCCTATGCTTCTTAAAGAATCTTTGATAGCCAGACTTTGAAGTAGTCGGCACTTTGAACCCAGATTTCTTCTCACCCAAGCCTTTCTTCGCTTGCACACTCTTCATGTCCTTCTCCAAGGACCGGGCAGTATTGACCAAGGTTAAGAAACCCTGCGTCATTGGCCCCGACAGTAACAATCTCAGCTCATCCCTCAAGCCTTCATAAAAACGATTAGTCTTGCGCTCCTCATCCATGATGGTGGAGCTAGCATATCGACTCAACCGCGTAAACTCGTGGAGATATTCATCCACGCTCCTCTCACCCTGCACCAACTTCAGGAATTCATTCTCCATCGAGATCCTCTGAGTAGAAGGGAGGTATCTTGCTAAGAATAATTCCGAGAACTCTTCCATCGGAACGTCTATCAGTTGTCTACCTCTCAAATGATGCAGCTCCAAACCTTCCCACCACATCCTCGCTTCCCCATCCAGAAGGAACGTAGCGATGGTGGTCATTTGCCACTCCTCCGTCTCCGTCGCTGTCATGACTCTCTTCACCCTAGAGAGCCAGTCTTCAGCCTGCGATGGGGTTCCCAACCCCGAGAATAACGGAGGGTTAAAGCTCATTACATGCTTCAACTGCCTCTCAGTCGCCCTCCTGGGCACTATTGGTTCTACAACCACTTGCTCCATCCTTCTCGGCTCAGCCTCCTGTAGAGGTACTTGCTCCAACACAGGAGCGGGCTGCTGCGCCTGCCTTCCAGGCTGCGCATTGATCACGGCTAACACCGCTTCAGCCACCAACCGTATATTTTCTGCCGACAAAGGTGTTGCGGGAGCAACTTCTGGTGCACTACTAGCCTCAGAACCTCGGCATTCTGACGGCCCAACACCACTTCGGGTCACCTATAGTGGTACAAAACAACGTTAAGCGACCAAATAAATTGCAAACAGCAATTATAGGAACACGCAGGTTCCTCAAACACGAGTATTTTCATTCCTAAGTGGACATTCATGGGTTCTTTTTACTGTTATTACGATGACGCACACAATGTGCTCACCACCCCTTAAAAAGAATTCGCCCACGAATTCACTTTAAGCCCGACCAAAACCAGTAGTCTGATACCAAATTGTAACACCCCCTATCCGTCGCATAGCATATAGCAGTAGGTCCGGCCGGGGCCCGACGCCATATACCACAGACAGACCGGGTGGTTACTTATGGAAACCATACAACCAATCTCAACGTCCTACACAGAGCATTCTAGCGGAAGCAATTTATATAAGTTGCAAAACAAGAACCCAACGACAAGCATGAATGTCCACTAACAAGATAATAGGAATGTTATTACAAAATACTCAAAAGTCGGCCTTAAGGCCTTACAAAAGTTTCACTTGTCTTTTACATGTTTTCCAAACTTCGGCACGCAGGCCGGCCATACATGAATAAAACATAAAACATTTCACTTGGGCCTTCGAGGGCCAGCTTCGCAGAAAGGGCTTTAGCCCGCTATTGACCGCTTGGTCCAGCTGCACCTGCAAGCAAACAAACCACCGCACGGTGGCAAACAAAGCAACGGTCAGCAATGCTGACCAAATTATAACGATCCCGCCCCCAACTCGGGGCGGCGATGCTCCTTCCCTGCATTTCATTAGCTTAAGCGAGCAATATAAATATAGTCATTTCATCACAGGCGGAGGCTCAACGGCCACACACCCCGTGCACTCAGGGCACATTCTTGGTGAACGCAGTCTAAGTCTGCCGACTCACCGCCATCCTCTCTTGGACGACCAAACTATGAGCAGTTTGTCTTCCTGGCATGGGTCACGGTAATTAAAACCATAGACCGCCGAAGACCCTCATCTATGCCAACGGCCCTAATCCGAACGACATAGAGTGGGTACGGTTCCATCTAACCCGTGCTCACAACGCAACGGTAATTTAAACCATATGCGCCCGCAACGGTAATTTAAACCATATGCGCAGGTCAAACTTCTACCGAGTCCCATTTTCACCACAAGTCACATAACCCGGTTATGTTCAAGTTGGCTTCCAAGCCACCAAGTTGGCAAGACCTCGTGTCCGCCCAGTTTTCCGGGTGCACCTTTGGGTTAGTCCCCAAGGCTCCCTGCTGCAATCTACCGCGTAGAAAACCCGAAAAAACACAAAATAGCACGGAGTCTTCTCCGGCCTTATGCAATGCAACATCACCGATCCGAACTACATGTCCGGGTAGGCTTCAACCAAAATGCCTATGTCCGTTCTCGCATACGGACTCTAAACAACGGGGACTTCACATATCTACCCGAAGGAACGCCTCCAACTCTCCGCAAACTCGCGAGAGCGGGCTTCCTATGCAAAGAAAAGAGCGACTCATGCTCAAGATGAGGATCGTTACCCTTGCGGTCCTCTTTGGCGCCATCGAAAAGTAATCGGATGGAAATCACCGCACTTGCGTTGCCTCCGTGGATCCGGAGTCGGCTTGCGATTCGGAGCTCCGAAGCTCCTCCAATGGCGGATCTAGCTCCTCTTCTTCTTGCCTTAGCTTTTCTTTCTCCAAGGATTTGGAGAGATAACAAGTGGAAAAAGTGAGGGTTTTCTAAGTCAAAACCCGGGTATATCCCTTCAGGAACAACCCCCAGCCATCGGATCCTCAGTCAAAGAAATGAACGGCTTCGATTCGGGACTGAGATGCCCAATCTGGGCCGAACACGGCCTGGCACACGCCCGTGTCCAGGGCCGTGTGCCTCATTCGCCGTCAAAATCAAATCACCTGGAACCTCACACGGGCATCGAACACGCCCGTGTTCGATCTGACACGCCCGTGTTCCAACTGACACGGCCGTGTATCTGGCCGTGTACCCCCATGATTTTCTCCCGTTTCCAACCCGAGCGCTGACACGGGTTCGGACACGCCCGTGTCCTTGCCCGTGTCACCTTGACACGCCTGGGCTCCAGGCCGTGTACAAGGTCTCGGCACTTCGCGGCTAAGTGTCGACGCGGGTCGACACGCCCTGCGACACGCCCGTGTCGCAGGCCGTGTGCCAGGTCTCGACACACTGTCGACACCAAAGTGTCGACTTCGCGGGACGAGTGTCGACACGGGTTGACACGCCCTGCGACACGCCCGTGTCGCAGGCCGTGTGCCGTGTCTCGACACAACTTCAAAGCACTGTGTCGACTTCACGGCTAAGTGTCGACACGGGTCGACACGCCCTGCGACACGCCCGTGTCGCAGGCCGTGTGCCCAGTCTCGACACAATGTCGAGACCAAAGTGTCGACTTCACGCCTTAGTGTCGACACAGGCTTGACACGCCCTGGGACACGCCCGTGTCCCAGGCCGTGTGCCTGCAGCCAGAACTCAAACTGGCCCAAATTATTCCCCTTTTGCTCCTTTGAGTTTCGGGGCGTTACACAGATAACGGTCGATCCACACGATCAGGAAAAGACAGCGTTCACGTGTCCCTTTGGTATATTCGCATTTAGGAGGATGCCGTTCGGGCTATGCAATGCGCCGTCCACGTTCCAACGATGCATAATTGCAATAATGGCGGATCTTATAGAACAAGACATGGATCCTATTGACTATGGCATAGAGGTCTTCATGGATGATTTCTCCATCTTTGGAAAAACATTCAATGCTTGCTTGTTGTGTTTGGAGAGAGTGTTTGCTCGTTGTGTGGAGACCAACCTAGTGCTCAATTGGGAAAAATGTCATTTTATGGTACAAGAAGGCATCGTCCTTAGACACCGTGTATCTAGAGACGGGCTGGAAGTGGATAGGGCAAAGGTTGAAGTTATTGAAAAATTACCTCCTCCCAAAAATGTAAAAGCGTTAAGAAGTTTCTTAGGCCATGCTGGATTCTACCGAAGGTTCGTTAAAGACTTTGCCAAAATCTCCAAGCCTTTAAGTGAGTTATTAGGTAATGAAGTGAAATTTGACTTTAATGATGAATGTTTGGATGCATTCACTCAATTAAAGACACGGCTGATTACGGCACCGATTATAGTGGCCCCCGATTGGGAAAAACCCTTTGTATTGATGTGTGATGCAAGCGACTACGCAGTTGGGGCTGTTTTGGGGCAAATGCGGGAGAAGGCCTTTCAAACTATAGCATACGCTAGTAAGACTTTAATAGAGGCACAAAAAAATTATACCACAACCGAAAAGGAACTACTAGCTATTGTGTTTGCCTTTGAGAAGTTTAGGTCTTATCTTCTTTGCACCAAAGTAATAGCATTCACCGACCACGCAGCTATTCGCTATCTTATGGAGAAGAAGAATGCTAAGCCACGATTGATTCGATGGGTGTTGCTACTGCAGGAGTTTGATTTAGAAATTAAGGATCGGAAGGGGGTAGATAATCCGGTGGCGGATCATCTTTCTAGGATTGAGTGTTCTAATCCACTATTGCGATCAGAGATTAACGAAAGATTCCCTGATGAGTGGGTGTTGGCCATGACCGAACAATGCATACCTTGGTATGCAGACTACGTGAATTATATTATTAGTAGAGTCTTCCCACCTGACTTATCATATCAACAAAAGAAGAGGTTTTTGCATCAGGTACGCTCGTATTTATGGGATGGGCCATTTTTGTTCAGAATTGGAGCAGATGGGGTTGTTAGACGTTGCGTCCCGGAGGAGGAAATGCGAGCCGTATTGGACAAATGTCACAACTCACCTTATGGAGGACACTTTAAGGGGGATAGAACGACGATGAAGGTCTTAGGAGCGGGGTTCTATTGGCCGACTCTATTCCGAGATGCTAAAGAATTTGTGAGTCAATGTGACGGTGCCAAAGAAACGAAAATATTAAGAAAAATGAGTCTATGCCGTTGAACACAATTTTAGAAGTGGAACTTTTTGATGTTTGGGGATTAGACTTTATGGGACCTTTCGTGAACTCGAACGGTAACATGTTTATCCTTCTTGCGGTAGACTACGTTTCTAAATGGGTCGAAGCCATAGCCACCGCTAAGAATGATGCCAAGGTGGTTTTACACTTCTTAAAGAATTATATATTCAATCGTTTTGGCACCCCTAGGGCTATCATTAGTGATGGAGGGAGTCACTTCTGTAACAATTCATTCGCTACGTTGTTAAGGAAATATGGCGTCACTCACAAAGTAGCATTAGCGTATCATCCTAAAACAAATGGTCTAGCGGAAGTGTCTAACCGGGAGATAAAAACAATTCTTGCAAAGACGGTTAGCTTTAATTGTAAAGATTGGTCCCAAAAGCTTAATGATGCCTTATGGGCTCACCGGACTGCGTATAAGACCCCTATTGGTCTAACCCCTTATCGGCTAGTATATGGGAAAGCTTGTCATCTACCCCTTGAATTAGAGCATCGAGCGTTTTGGGCTATTAAGAAGTTAAATTATGATTTTCAAAATGCAGGTGAGAAGAGGCTTCTACAAATCAATGAGTTAGAGGAATTAAGGATGAATGCGTATGAGAGTGCGAGAATTTATAAGGAACGGACCAAGAAATGGCACGACCAACGTTTGAGCGGAAAACAATTCGAACCCGGACAATTGGTACTACTATTCAACTCCCGTCTAAAACTCTTTCCCGAAAAATTAAGAGTCGTTGGTCGGGACCATTTCGAGTCAAGGAAGTCCATCCATACGGCGCGATCACCATACAAAATGAGCAGGACAATTCTGAATTTAAAGTTAGTGGAGAGCGTCTAAAAATTTATCGGAACGGTGATAATGAACGACTGGTGTCGTTCATTCATTTAAAATAAAAAAAATATTGAGCCGAAGACGTCCGGCCGGGACGTTTTAAACGAGGCGCTTGGTGGGAGGCAGCTCATCTCATCTTATCTTATTTTAATTTATATATGCATTAAATAATAATAATAATTGTGTTTGTTTTCTATTTTTATAATTGTGTTTGTATTATTATAATTGTATTTGTATTATTATTAAATATTAATAATAATTAATAATTGCCTTTAGAATCATCTTATCCCAGTTTATACAGTAACTAAAATGTTGCAACGACCCAAAAAGGTCGTTGCAACACTTTAGTTGCTGTCCGCCTCTTGAACGATCAGAAATTTCCGGTTCAATTGAACCGGGGCTGTTTTTATGAGTTTGGACCGATCCCCTCAACTTTAAAGAATAAAAATAAAATAAAACGCATTTTTTTTTAAAACAATCGGGCTCAGTCATCCTCCAAAAAGAAGCCGGCTCGTCATCCCTCTCGTCGCTAGGTTACGGAGCAATCGCACGATAACAGCAGCGAGCGACAACCCCTCTACACCGATCCAGGCGACATCTCCTCGACCTAGCCGCACGACACCGGCGACGACAACCCCTATGCGATCGTAGAAGGGTCCGCATCCCGGCGACCTAGCGATCGACCACGACCGCGATATCGAAGCAGGCGGCGGCGGCAACTCTCCATCCCGGTGTTCTCGACGAAGCAAGCGATCGCGGCAACTCCACATCCCGATGGGTTTTGCGATAGGAGCAGCGACCTCACATTTTGTGGCTCCCGACTCCATTGTGTCGGCACCAGATACATTCCAGTGGTTACGCAGCAGGAAGCGGCAACGGCAAAACCGATTTTTGCAGTCGGCGATCTGCGGGCGTGCTCCAGATTTCGAATCAGCGACAATCCCAAATCCAGTGGAAATTCCTAAGGTATAAATTCTAACCCTAGACCTAATATGAGAAACTAGGATTATTACTAGTCGTTTTGGATTCAACTTTTGTTTGTTTGTTATGCATAGTCTGGACCATGGCCTCGAGGAGAAAAGATAAGGGAAAAGGCAAAGAGGCCTCTAGGAAAAATGTCCGATTTTTGACTGAGAATGCTCAACATCGTTTTGAAACCTTAAGGACCATCCCCTTCATTTATGAGCGAGGTTTCAAGATGGAAGCTAGGGCTTGGAGTGTGAAATATGTCAGTCAGATTAGGGCTCTCCAATGGGAATCATTTTGTCACCCTAGGACTGAAGCAATCTTACCATGGGTGTATGAATTCTATGCTAATGCTAGGGACTCAAATGGGGAGAAGGTGTTTGTGAGAGGAAAAAGTGTGCACTTTTCGGCCAAAATAATCAACGATCTCTTCGACTTGGACAATAATATTCAGGATGGCTATGCAAATATTCTGACAAGTGTTTCTTTAGATGAAATGATGGCAATGGTTTGTTGTACACCGGAACCGGAGTGGGCAAGTCAGTCAAGAAAAACCCTACGCGCAACGTGCTTAAATCGTGAAGCCAAGGTATGGCACCTATTCATCAACGCAGGGGTTATGCCGACACGACATCTGAACACATTGACATTACAGAAGGTCGCTCTTATTTATAGCATCTTGAAGGGAATAAAACTGAATATGGGAGAACTCATTTCTACACTTATAAAGCAAAAGGTCAACGAGGAGAAAGTGAGGCAGTTGTGGTATCCTGTTTTGATTACGGAACTTTGTCGGATGGCAGGGGTGCCTCAAGGTGATGATGATATGGTGACTCAAGTTGGGCATCCCATCACAGAGACGGTTGTGGCAGTGAATATTAAGGTGGCCGCGGGAACACCTAAAAAGCAAGAATTTTTGAAACTAATGGGAGTTGATCGGTCCACTAAGCCACCATCGGCTGATTCCTTTCATATTCACATTCCAGTGGTAGATTGTGGCGCCGATCCTGATGCTATGATGGAGCAGATCGAATATATTAAAGCATACCAGCGGTGTCACCACCTTTATGAAAGAGAACAGTTTGAGGATATTCGTTCAAGCCTACGCAAGGTAATGGAGAGGGCAAAGATCCCAGTGTCGGAGTCGAGATTTAAGATGGCGGGACAGTTCGACGATGAGGGATACCTTCTGACTTCAGATCAAACCAGGGTTGATCCATCAGAAGTTGCTGCGAGAGAGGAAGACGATGAAGAGGAAGACGACGAGGAGGACGATGACGAAGAGGAGGACGAGTAATCTTATCTTGGCTTCACCTTTATTTCTGCTTAGCTAGACTTACATTTTGCACTAGACTTTATTTTGCTACGATATGCTCTGGACTTTTTGTTTTGGTGATATGTATGCTGCGATGTGATATGTTGGTTGATTTATTTGATGTTCCACTTATGCGATCTATGATGCCTTAGACTGCTGCCTATAGTTTCTTTATATATATATATAGTTTCTTTATATATATATATAGTTGGCTTGACATTGACTTGCACGTGATTGTTCAAATATGTTATATCTGCCCTGCGACATCTCATGTATTTTGTTCAAAGCTGCACTTTTACGTCACCTGCCCTGTCATGATGTTGTTTATTTTTTTGACCCTAGCATGTTATGAATTAAATATATGGAATGATGTATGGTTTGAGTAATGACAATAATTTCTTTGCGAATCATCGAGCGCATGTGCCAGGGTTGTATGATTTTTTATTATACTCATTTCTGCTAACACATATAGATCGCATACCAATAACTATGTACACTTTGAGGATAATAGTTCTGCAGGCTAGATTAAATGTCTGAGTTGCTGTTGATTATCATATGATGAAGTACCATGACGCCGTCAACAAGAAGCAATGGACAATTACTGCACTACATTTACTGCAGGGGAGTTACTCTAATTTCACTTTTCTTTATCCCTTAAACTACTTTGTTTATTCCTATCATCAAATTAGCGTCCTCCCGTTATCAAAAATATCTTTGCTCGGGACTAGCAAAGGACTTAAGTGTGGAGGTGAGGGTGTTATAACCCCTACCACTTGAGTGAAGAATAATTCATTTAGATATGACTTTAATAATCTTAATTCTTATTTTAATTAATCATTAGGCTATTCTAGACACATTCAATGATAATCAATTGGTATGGCTGAACAATCCAAAGAGTTTAATCCATGAATTTGAAGTTAGTAAGATTTTTTCTGATAAAGCTCGCTCAAGCATTTATTTTTTTTATACAAAATATTTTGTTACTTTCAATTGCATACTTTGATATTGACCTTTAAAATAACGTGGAGGGATAAGAAAGAACTAAGTCAATGATGTAAGCCTACACATGAGTTTAGTTAGTATTCATTTTGATCATCCACTAAAAATAATTGAGCTTGACATTTACCATATACATTATTTCATGCTTACCTGTCATTTGTCCCTACTAGTTGTACCTTAGTAAGTAAGTCATTTATGAGTGTCGAATTTCTCTTAAAAGGGTTAAATTTTATAGTGATATGTGGCCTACGTATATATCTACATACTTGGAATGATCTCAACTATGATAAAAAGAGGGGAAAAGAAATTTGCGTCATAGTGATATGCGGCCTAGGTATGTGAATGCATACTTAGAATGATCTCAACTATGATTTTTTTTAAAAAAAAAAGAGAGAGAAGAAAAAATGGTTGAAACATCATAGTGATATGTGGCCCGGGTATGTGCACTTATACTTAGAATGATCCCTACTATGAATAGAGTATAAAAAAATTGATGTATGACCCCATAACATGGTGGATTATTAAGAATACTAACTAGAGGACGTCATACTATTACCAAAGCTATCCATAAATTCCTAACCAAGCCAAAACTATCCTACTTTCGTTTGAACTACTAACTCTTGTAGAGGTTAAATCATAGACTTAGCATATTCTTATCCTTTCCAATAAAATGCGGAGGTTAAATATAAAATTTTGCATGGAAGTAAACTATTTTTAAAGAAAAGCACGCACCGCACTACGATACTTGTTTGAGCTTTATCTTCCATCTAACTAATGGATTTGTTAATGGATTAGCTCTCATAAATTGATAAGCTTATCAGTTGAGTTAAGCGAGTTTCTTGAGTATGCCGCGATTATTTTGTTTTCAAGAACTAAAGATCAGTTGAGTTCATATCTTATTACTTCCTCACTCATGCTATTGTTATGAAATGACTTTGCTAGGGACTAGCAAACGCTTAAGTGTGGAGGTGTGATAACTTCCCAAAAGAAGTTATCTAGTACGTCATTTTGGATTTAATAATCACCGTATTAGGAAACAAATGGATTAAATAAGGAAAAATATGAATAAATTCATACTTATTTTATTTGTGATTAATATGTCTAATTTTTCATTGTTTTCTTGCTAGAAATGCTGAAGAAATCTATTCGGAGAAGCAAAGCTGGAATTATTTTTGGACTGCGCAGGTTGTTGCAACAATCTGAAAAAGTTGTTGCAACAACTGCTGGACGGATTTCGAATTTTAAATTCGAATTTTGCGCCAAAATGAAAACTGAAAAGAGACAACTTTTGGTAAAGGGCTGTACGTTTTTAAGAGTATAATCTCATACCGTATGTGGAGAATTAATTATCATTAAGGGGGAGATATTGTGTAACGCCCCCACCTGTCACATGACATATAACAGTGGGTCCGGCCGGGGCCCCACGCCATATAGCACAGACAAGCGAAGGAATCACGTGTGGAAATCAAAATCTATGCGTATCCTTAACTCAATCCATTCTAGCGCAGCATTTTCTTGTTAGCATGAACTCAAAACAGAATGTCCACCAAATATAAATACCAGATTTATATAAAAACAACACCAGGAATGTATACAACTCACACACCCTGGCCTTATGGCCTTACAAGTTCCTCTTTACATAACAATAAGTTCGTACATCGGCACGCAGGCCGGCCACACATGAAATCCAACCACGACTCTGCACATAGTCTTCAAGGACTAAGAACACCAGGCTAGCCAATCCACTTATTCTTTCCAAACCGCAGCACCTGCAATTCATCATCCAAACCAACACAGAAAACAAAGTAACGGTCAGCATTGCTGACCCATTATAACGACCCTACCCCCTACCCGGGGTAGTGGTTCCTTCCTTGTATACAGTGCTTCCTTTCTCATCAAGCATCAGCAAACATCACCAAAGCACATCATAGATAGATTATTCTCTTTATTCCACTAGCTAACAAACACATCACATCACAAACGCTGGAGTCCACCAACGCTCCGTGCACTCAGGGCACCTTCTTGGCGTACCGGAATCCACCGTCGTACACCGCTGTCTCTCGAGGTTTTAACTTGTTGGTTGACCGGCCCTAGTCCACCAGCTCGCAGGCTAGCAACATCCCGCCCAAGCCACTCAGAGGTCCATCCTCACAGCATCACAAACAGAGCAGACCGACCCACACTCCGTGGTGTAGCAAGCCGGGTTTATCTAAGCTCCCCAGGCATTGTCTACCCATCGGTCCCCCTCCTAATCCGATCGACCCACACCATGTGGTGCAGCAACCCGGGTTTAACTCAGCTCCCCTAGCATTGCCGCCCATCGATCCCTTCCTTAACTAGATCAACCCACCCTAGTGGTGTAACAGGCCGGGTTTATCACGAGCTCCCCAGGCGTGCTACCAATTGATCATCTCATAACCAGGAGCTTCACCAAAGCCTCCTCACAAGCAGTACATCCATACATTCATCACAACAAAAATCCATTTTTGCACATCATCAAAGTCACGGAGTCTTCTCCGGTTTACCCATGAACATCACCAATCCAGACTACCGGTCCAGATGGGCTTCACACAGCATGCCTACGCCGTACTTCATCATTCCGGCTCTAGATGCAGACTCAACAAAGGAATCACTTCCGCGATCCACCTCTTGGTGGAGGATTCCAAGCACAGGTATAGAGAAAGGACTTCGATGTCCAAGAAGGAGATCGTTACCCTTGAAGATCGCTTCGGCGCCATGAAGTAGCCGGATGGAAATCACCGCCTCGGCTCTGCCTTCACGAATCCGCTCTCGGATCTTCGTTCCGCACTCCGCAGCTCCTACAGCAGCTGGAAGACTCCTCCCTTCTCTCTCCCTTAGGCCTTTCTTCTTTCTCCCTTGGAATGGAAATGAAGAAGAAGAAGGAGAAGAAGATAATTGGATTTATCTTCAAATTCTCGGCCTTCCCAACACCTGGACAAAGCCCAGCCACTGGATCCAGGAAGAGGGAAACAAACGGCTCAGATCTGGCCAGAAAACCCTGAACACGGCCTGACACGCCCTGTGACACGCCCGTGTCACAGGCCGTGTCCCCCTAAGCGGCAGACAACCGACTCAATCCAACCAGTACACGCCCGTGTGACACGCCCGTGTCACGGCCGTGTACCTGACACGCCCTCAGACACGCCCGTGTCTGAGGCCGTGTACCTCAACAGAAATAATCCCAAATCAACCCGAGACTTCACACGGCCTGGCACACGGCTTGGCACACGCCCGTGTTCATGGCCGTGTGCACCCGGACACGCCCGTGTCCCGCAAACACGCCCTAACCCGAGACGTCGAGCTGAATTCGACGGCCACTGACACGCCCTGTGACTCGCCCGTGTCACAGGCCGTGTCCTGGGCCGTGTGCCCCCTCTCGACGATGTCGAGCGAAAATCGTCGACACCAAGCCCAATCGTCGACACAACCTCGACACGCCCTGCGACACGCCCGTGTCGCAGGCCGTGTCAACTGACACGCCCTGGGACACGCCCGTGTCCCAGGCCGTGTCACCCATGCCTGAACCCGATTTTGCTCAAAATGATCCTCTTACCTTCGGGGTGTTACAATCCTCCCCCCCTTCAAATAATTTCGTCCTCGAAATTTGACTCCACACAGCCAATTAGTCACAACATCACAAACGCGTACACCGCAAGCCTCCGCACACACTAACCAACAGACAACACAACAAACATCTCTAACGTCCACTTGTGCACATTCAACCACATAAGACCTCAAACAAAACGACAGAATTGATTGATTGCGGCACAATCACAAGTATCAACATCATTTACATCTGCCAAAAGTGATGTACATCAGCTATGATTCATCAAAACATAGTTTACAAAACATACATAACATCGACATGCTTCACATCAGTTCACTTCCTCTCAGCCTCCCGATTTTGAAATTCGCGATTTAATGATAAATGAACCGCTCGAGGCTGGATTTCACCAACTGAGCTTTGCAGCTCTTGCACTTCCATCGCATGCAAGCGAGGTTGCGTCCGGGGTGCAGATGATTCGGCCACTGCTTTCCCTTTTTCTTCATATGACGCACCTGTCTTTTTCTCACTCCCTGGAGGGGCATTCCAACAGAATTTTGCTATGTGTCCTTGCTGCCCACATTTATAACATATACGTGTATCCACACGTCCTGGCCCATACGTCGCCCCCGAAGAAACAGTCGACGGAGCTACGTCCACCGGCCTAAATCTTTTCTTCTCTTGTCGTCGAAACTCCGATTCTTTCAACTCAGACTTTTCCCTTGCCAGTTTCTTATTCTCCTGTACTCGCTTCATATCCTTCTCCAACGCACGAGCTGTATCAACCAACGCCTGAAAGCCTTGGCTCACGGAACTCGGAAGTGCCAACCTCAATTCATCCCGCAATCCTCCATAAAACCGATTTGTCTTTCGCGCTTCCTCCGCAAAGGTCGATCCCGCATATCTCCCCAATCTTGTAAATTCATGCAGGTAGGTATCAATATCTCGCTCACCCTGCACCAAGCGGAGAAACTCATTTTCCATCGCAATCCTCTGCGACACTGGCACATACTTGGCTAAAAATATTTGGGAGAATTCCTCCATTGAAATCTCTGTTAAACCTCGACCTGCCAAGTGGTGCACTTCAATCTCATCCCACCATAATCTCGCATCTCCTTCCAACAGAAAAGTGGCCAACATCACTTTCTGTTCTTCGACCGTCCTGATTGCAGTTAAGATCCGTTTTACTCTTGCCAACCAATCTTCTGCCTGCGTTGGTGAAAGCGCTCCACCAAACGTAGGTGGGTGAAAGTGCATAAAACGTGACAAGGCATCGTCACTTGCTTGCGCTTCCACCACCTCGGCAGCATGCTCTTGCCTTCCACCAGATCTTGCCTGTCCCGTTGGGTGTGCTTGTAACACTGCAAGCACTGTCTCCGCGACCACCCGTATGGCCTCTGCCGAGGGAGGCATCGGCGCTTCCACGGGTGCTGCACTTTCATCCGACCGCTGGGGCTCAGACGGCCCAGCTCCATCCCTCGCCACCTATCAATGTACAGAACACCATTAAATGCTTCCAAATCATAACGGTACTGGTACATTGACTACACGCGCACGCACATCATGTGCATGACATACATTCCTAGTGGACATTCATGAGTTCATTTATGTTCTCTCCTCCCAAACAATCTAAACCTCCCTCTGATACCACTTTGTAACGCCCCCACCTGTCACATGACATATAACAGTGGGTCCGGCCGGGGCCCCACGCCATATAGCACAGACAAGCGAAGGAATCACGTGTGGAAATCAAAATCTATGCGTATCCTTAACTCAATCCATTCTAGCGCAGCATTTTCTTGTTAGCATGAACTCAAACCAGAATGTCCACCAAATATAAATACCAGATTTATATAAAAACAACACCAGGAATGTATACAACTCACACACCCTGGCCTTATGGCCTTACAAGTTCCTCTTTACATAGCAATAAGTTCGTACATCGGCACGCAGGCCGGCCACACATGAAATCCAACCACGACTCTGCACATAGTCTTCAAGGACTAAGAACACCAGGCTAGCCAATCCACTTATTCTTTCCAAACCGCAGCACCTGCAATTCATCATCCAAACCAACACAGAAAACAAAGTAACGGTCAGCATTGCTGACCCATTATAACGACCCTACCCCCTACCCGGGGTAGTGGTTCCTTCCTTGTATACAGTGCTTCCTTTCTCATCAAGCATCAGCAAACATCATCAAAGCACATCATAGATAGATTATTCTCTTTATTCCACTAGCTAACAAACACATCACATCACAAACGCTGGAGTCCACCAACGCTCCGTGCACTCAGGGCACCTTCTTGGCGTACCGGAATCCACCGTCGTACACCGCTGTCTCTCGAGGTTTTAACTTGTTGGTTGACTGGCCCTAGTCCACCAGCTCGCAGGCTAGCAACATCCCGCCCAAGCCACTCAGAGGTCCATCCTCACAGCATCACAAACAGAGCAGACCGACCCACACTCCGTGGTGTAGCAAGCCGGGTTTATCTAAGCTCCCCAGACATTGTCAACCCATCAGTCCCCCTCCTAATCCGATCGACCCACACCATGTGGTGTAGCAACCCGGGTTTAACTCGGCTCCCCTAGCATTGCCGCCCATCGATCCCTTCCTTAACTAGATCAACCCACCCTAGTGGTGTAACAGGCCGGGTTTATCACGAGCTCCCCAGGCGTGCTACCAATTGATCATCTCATAACCAGGAGCTTCACCAAAGCCTCCTCACAAGCAGTACATCCATACATTCATCACAACAAAAATCCATTTTTGCACATCATCAAAGTCACGGAGTCTTCTCCGGTTTACCCATGAACATCACCAATCCAGACTACCGGTCCAGATGGGCTTCACACAGCATGCCTACGCCGGACTTCATCATTCCGGCTCTAGATGCAGATTCAATAAAGGAATCACTTCCGCGATCCACCTCTTGGTGGAGGATTCCAAGCACAGGTATAGAGAAAGGACTTAGATGTCCAAGAAGGAGATCGTTACCCTTGAAGATCGCTTCGGCGCCATGAAGTAGCCGGATGGAAATCACCGCCTCGGCTCTGCCTTCACGAATCCGCTCTCGGATCTTCGTTCCGCACTCCGCAGCTCCTACAGCAGCTGGAAGACTCCTCCCTTCTCTCTCCCTTAGGCCTTTCTTCTTTCTCCCTTGGAATGGAAATGAAGAAGAAGAAGGAGAAGAAGATAATTGGATTTATCTTCAAATTCTCGGCCTTCCCAACACCTGGACAAAGCCCAGCCACTGGATCCAGGAAGAGGGAAACAAACGGCTCAGATCTGGCCAGAAAACCCTGAACACGGCCTGACACGCCCTGTGACACGCCCGTGTCCCCCTAAGCGGCAGACAACCGACTCAATCCAACCAGTACACGCCCGTGTGACACGCCCGTGTCACGGCCGTGTACCTGACACGCCCTCAGACACGCCCGTGTCTGAGGCCGTGTACCTCAACAGAAATAATCTCAAATCAACCCGAGACTTCACACGGCCTGGCACACGGCTTGGCACACGCCCGTGTTCATGGCCGTGTGCACCCGGACACGCCCGTGTCCCGCAAACACGCCCTAACCCGAGACGTCGAGCTGAATTCGACGGCCACTGACACGCCCTGTGACACGCCCGTGTCACAGGCCGTGTCCTGGGCCGTGTGCCCCCTCTCGACGATGTCGAGCGAAAATCGTCGACACCAAGCCCAATCGTCGACACAACCTCGACACGCCCTGCGACACGCCCGTGTCGCAGGCCGTGTCAACTGACACGCCCTGGGACACGCCCGTGTCCCAGGCCGTGTCACCCATGCCTGAACCCGATTTTGCTCAAAATGATCCTCTTACCTTCGGGGTGTTACATATTGGAGCCATCATCTTAGAGATTACTTGGAGAAGAAGAACTAGGGCAACCCGGATCTTGGAGAAAGGGTGTTTGGGGCCGACTTGGAGAGCAATTTCCTGCACTATCTTGAATCCTTTCCATCATGTACTGTAAGATCTGTCTTATTTTGTGTGTTGCTTCTCTTGCTATGAACTAAATTCTCCAAGCCTTGTGTAAGGAGAGTACTATGTGTGTTTTATGGTGTATGTTTCTTGCTTGTTGAGATTTGTTGGATGATTTGTTATCTTGTGAACTTTTGAATCTACTTATGAGATTTTTTTGGCTTTGATCTTCATCTTGTATTGTGTTGCGAGAATCGAGAAATGAGTGACATAATATATGCTTGAAGGTCAATTCATTGCACCGCAAGAATCGAGAGATGAGTGGTGTAAAACGTTTAACCAAAGATCTCCACTTTTGCGTTGTACTTCGAGATTCGAGAGAGGAGAAGTGCAATCGCTCATTAGTTCACCGTAGTTTAGAGGAGTGGAGGAGACTCCCTTCTTTTGCTAGCAATTCGATTTTTATGATAATCAATATTCTTCATTCATCCTAAGTTAGAGATAACTAGGAGAATTTAGGACATTGAGATTTCCGAGATTCGAGAGATGAGGATTTCTTCTATAAAAATCGTTGCATGATAATTCCTTCAACACTTTCCACTAATACTATTTCTCCACACCATTTAGACGCACATAGGAAATCTGAAATGCAAGGCAAATTTCTCCAATCGGTAAAAGAATTTCTAAGGATCTCCGTAGTTAAGTTAGATTAAATCTTTATTAAATTTTTTTTCATTACTCCCAAAAGTATTTTACTCATCTTGTTTGGATTTAAAGAACGATGTAGCTAGTACTTGCAAGCATTAGGTTAATCACTTCTCCGAGGGAACGATCTCACTCACACTTTATTACTTGTTACGGCACGTGCACTTGCGTTATTATATACATCTATTTCGGGCGTATCAGCAGCCGTGGACATGTGGTAACCCCACCTCTGAGCCGTGTAACCGTGGACATGTGGTAACCCCACCTCTGAGCCGCGTGGGCCATATGGTAACCCCACCTCTGAGCCATGTGGTAGCTCCAACTCTGAGCCGACGGGTTGTGCTGGACGCCGGGGGGGGGGGGGATTGTTGGGTCCGGCGTTCCTTCACTTGACCCGTGGAGCTCTACTACTTATTTAAAAAATTAAGTAGCACCCTTTCCAACAGTCCGGGCTTTTGGAACAGTTGGGTATGCGCTTGATCCTTCAGTCTTCATACACGACCTCCAGCGCTTGAAGTTGGTCTGCGTCAACAGCTCAATCTCAATCTCTCTTGCAAAACCGGCTTCCATTGCTACCAAATGAATCACTTGAACTTCAACGAAGGTATAATAACCTTAGATCAGTGAACTGCTACTCTTCAACACCCCTCTGATATCATGTAAAAGTTTCTAAAATGAGAGTTGATTGAGGTCGCAGAAACAGTCAACCACAACCAAAGCCAAGTAAAAGACAACAACAACAATAGCACATGTGTTTTCAATTGAAATTAATTTCTTTTACAGGGCGATGCATACATTGCAAGACAAGATTTTACAATGTAAACCAGGGAATAAAAACTATTGCAAGAAGAAACCGCGCGGATAGAATACTGAATCCGCACAAGCCGCCTACACGCCAGCTGAGTCCGCCGAGACCGTCGAAGCTGCCTGTTGGGTACCTTGGTTTAAATGTACCTAATTTGAAGAAGCCTCACCCAACTCAATGATATACATCAAAATGTATTTGATGTGTTTTGAGTTTACTTGTGCAGGTTAAGTATTTACAGGGAAGAAGAAAAGTTTCTAAGTCCATGTGTCGACACCTAGAGGGAAAGTGTCGACACTTAAGAAGACTTGTGTCGACACCCAGGCAAGCAGTGTCGACACTTGGAGTCATTGTGTCGACACCAGGGATGCTGAGTCGACACCAGACAGAAAGTGTCGACACTTAGCAGTTGTGTCGACACCCAGTGAAATTGTGTCTACATCAGAAAGTGTCGACACTTGTAGGCTGTGTCGACACTCAACAAAAGCTAGCAGAGACTAATTACAAGTGTCGACACCCAGAACAATGTGTCGACACACAGCAGTAGAGTCAACACTTGAAGTAATTGTCGACACCCAGAATAATGTGTCGACACTTAGCTGAAGACTCAACACTTGAAGAAAGTGTCGACACCAGAAGCTGTGTCGACACTTAGCAAAGATCAGCAAAGTTCAAGAATATTCTAAGTACAAGTGTCGACACTAAGGAGATGTGTCGACACTCAACCAGAGTCTCAACACAAGGAAGAATGTGTCGATACAAGGAGATGTGTCGACACTCAACAAGTATCAACACTGAAGACATGTGTCGACACCAAGAAGCTGTGTCGACACTTAACAGATTCAACACATGAAGATGTGTCGACACAAAGGAGATGTGTCGACACTTAGAAGAATTCAGCAAAATACTGAAGTACAAGGACTTGTGTCGACACACATTATCAGTGTCGACACATGAAGAAGAAACGATGTCGAGATATAAAATCTACAACACAAGGAGTTGTGTCGACACCTTGTAGACTAGTGTCGACACTTAGACAACTTGTGTCGACACTTTGTCTATAAGTGTCGACACTTAAAGACAGAAAGTCTCGACACTTACAGACAGTTACAGTTATTTCAAGAACTGACTGGATGACTTAACAGCTGCCATTCCAGCCGGTCTACTGCACCTGTCAGAGTTGTCAGAATTTAGTTATGGACCGGACCAGCCGGTTACCATGAAGAAGGCCTATAAATAGGCTTATACAATCTACAGAAGTTGTTGTTGAAGTGATTAAAAGAACACAGGTGGTTCAGATCATTGATCAAGTGTTTAAACAAAAAAGATCGCGCTATCAAGTGCAGATCTAAGAAGTTGGAAAGAGAGAGCTCCATCCAAGAAATCAGTTGTTGGAACCAGACTGAGAAGAAGGGTTCAGATTTATTCTGAATCTTAAGTAACAGAGATCAAGGATCAACTGCAGAAGGAGTCAATCTTATTGAGTTCTACTTTCAAGAAGCTTTGAAGAAAGCTAAGTCAGATTGATTTCAGCTGAGTTCTTCCAAGAACTCATCAAGAAACTCACATCTCATCTCTCTATTCTCTGAGTTGTTGAGTTAACTTTATTATATTCACTTTTATCTTGTAGGATCCTTTGGATCTGAGTCTTGTAAGCCTGTAATTATAAAGCCTGAGGGTAGGAGAGTTTTATCTCTGAGTGTAGGCCTTGGTGGCTGAGTGTAGGCCTTGGTAGCTGAGTGTAGGCCTTTGTGGCTGAGTGTAGGCTTTGTGGAAAAGCTGAGTTGTAGGGCCTTGGGCCTGAGGTGTAGGAGCCTGTTTTGGGTTCTGAGTTAGTGAAGAAGTTTGGCCGAATCTAGTACACTGCTAGATAGGCGAAGGGGGAAAGTGGATGTACCCAAAGCTTGGGGAACCACTATAAAACTCTGTGTCTACTGTGTGTTTGTGGATTGTTGTGATTGCTGAATGTGTGCTGTGATAAGTTAGATATAATTCTGTAATATTATCTGTTTGCTGCCTAAAAAGTTAAAAAGATTCAAGTCACCTATTCACCCCCCCCCCCTCTAGGTGCTTAGGGACAATATCTTTCAAGTGGTATCAGAGACAGGTTGCTCAAAAGAGACATAACTGTCTGAGTAGATCCTGTTGGCAGATTCAGTGTAAGTCAAATTACAGATTCAAGAAAATCAAGAACCATGGGTTCCACCGAGAATCACAAGGAATTGGGATCCATGAAGCTACCCATATGTAGGAAGGAAATCTTTGGCATATGGAAGGAAAGGGTAAGGCTGTTTATGGAAGTCTCAGACCCTAGGATTTACATCACAGTAAAAGAAGGGCCATATGTGCCCATGAAGGTTTTAGTCTTGGATTCCAATCAGAGAACACCTAAGGATTTCTCTGAGATGACAAAGGATGAAATTGTTCTAGCCACTATGGATAAGAGTGCTCAGAACATCATAGTGAGTGTCATAGATGATGCAACTTTTCAGAATCTGATACACTGTAAGACAGCTAAAGAAATGTGGGAAACTCTTATTGTGTACATGGAGGGTTATGAAGAAGTAAGGAAAGACAGAAAATTCTTGCTAAATCAAGAGTATGAAAGTTTTAGACAAGGAAAAGCTGATAGCATAACTGAGTGCTATAAGAAGTTCTACAGAATTGTGAATGAACACATGTCCTATGGCAGAGAGTTCAGTAATTATGAACTCAATGACAAGTTTCTAAGGTCCCTAACTAAAGATTGGGACACCAAGATCTGTGCCATTAGAGAAATGGCTAAGTTGGCAGAAATTCCTCCACCTACACTGTTTGGCAAACTGCTGTCATATGAAATGCAGTTGACAGTGAGGAAAGAAGAGGAGAAATCAACAAGAAGTGAACATAAGGAGAGGACAGTGGCCTTTAAAACAGAAGCCCCCAGAAAGTACAGAGGTAAGTCACCAACTCCACCTCCAAAGATTGCTGAAACTGAGTCAGATGAGTCAGCAAGTACAAAGTCTGAAAGCAGTGAAAGTGATGAGAACTTTGCTGCCTTCACTAGACATTTTCAGAAGTTCTTTGAAGAAGAAATAGTGGAGGACAAGACCTTCTACTTCACAGGGAAAAGAAGACTCTTATCAGAATAAGAAGGATTCAAAGAAGGACAGGAAAAAGACTAAGTCTAGCAAGACAACACTTTCAAAAATAGTGTGCTATTGCTGCAATAGACAAGGCCATGTTGTTGCAGATTGTCCAGAAAAGAGAAAGGAGTCTAGTGACAAGAATAATACTCATTTCAAAGGCAAGAAAGAAAAGTCATTTGTTGCCAAAAAGGAGAAGACTCTGTCAGATATTTCTTCATCAGAAACTGAGTCGGATGCTGAGGCATATATAGGGCTGTATGCTGAAGAAGAAGAAGAGAGTTCATGCAGATTATGGATTCTATATATGAACAAGAAGACAGTCAATGCCAAGGGCTAATGGCATTGACAGAAAGTGACAAAATCCTGGAGCAGCCAGGACCTAGTAAGGTACAACATTGTTCTTCCAGTTCAATTTCTTGTGCCAGTACAGAATCAGATTCATCTTCATCAAGTGATGAGAGTGTATCTGAGTCTGAAGAAGATATTCATCAGCTGATAGATGAATATAAAGTTCTGTTGCAAGCTTATAAGAAGAGCAAGTCCCTAGCCAAAAGTCAGGCAAAGGAAATTGCTAATCTCAAAGCTATGACAACTGATTCTGAGAAATTGTTTGATCAAAAGCTAAATGAGATAGCTAGACTGAAGCACATAACTGTGATTCAGATGGGGACTATCACATATAAGAATGATCAAATCAAGAGTCTGGAAATTAATCTTTAGAAGGAGAAAGATCTAGTTGCTAGGTTTTCTAAACCTAAGTCAGTTTTACCCATAATTGATGAATTTGTTCATCACAAAGGTAAAGCTGGACTGGGATTTACTAGACCTGCAAGGACTGTTCAGTCCAAGTCCAAGTCCAAGGGCAAAGCCCCAACACTCAACAAGCCAGCTGTGGATAATACAGCAAAGACAGTACCTAAGTAAAAGTACAATAAGTTTGAGTTTGGTGCTGTGGCAAGGTTGGCCACTTTGCAATGGACTGTTGGCACAATGCTAGTGCCAAAGTGAGTAGCAAACTGCCTATTGGAAAACCAGTAGGTAGCTTTGTCAGGATGCAAACTAACAAGTACCAAGGACCCAAGAATTCTTTGGGTTCTAAGATTCACTAATCTGTTTTGCAGGTAAGTCCAAGTTGCCATGCCCCAATATGGTACTTGGACAGTGGATGTTCCAGACATATGACTGGAACTAGGGGTTTACTAAAGGACTACATACCCATCAAGGATGGTCCAAAAGTCACCTTTGGTGGTTCTGAAAAAGGAATCATCAAAGGATTTGGTAACATTTCTAGCAACTTGGTTACCATTACTCAAGTGGCTTATGTTAAAGGGTTGAAACACAACCTAATAAGTATAAGTCAATTAAGTGATGTAGGATATGACATCTCATTTGTGAAAAATGGTTGTCATATCAGGAGGTCAACTGATCAAGAGATCATTTTGACTGGTTATAGGAAAAGGAATGTCTACTGCTTAGACATTATGGTTGAGAACAATGGTTCTCTAGTGTGTCTTGTAGCTGATGAGACAGTCTCTCATTGTGTCAAATGGCACAAAAGGCTAGCCCATCTAAACTACAAGACAATTGGCAAACTCTTTAGCAAAGAGTTAGTGAGGAATGGTCCTCAAGTTAAGTGTGTTAAAGATGGTATTTGCTCAGCTTGTCAAAAGGGCAAGCAGACTAGATCCATCTTTAGAAGCATAGAAAACAAAGATGCTGTGAGGTGTTTATACCTCTTGTATATGGATCTCTTTGGTCCAATGCCAGTTCACAGCCTAGGAAGAAAGGTCTATACCTTTGTAGTTGTAGATGACTACTCAAGGTTTTCCTGGGTGTTTTTCTTAAGACAGAAATCTGAAACACCTAGTGTCTTCTATAGCTTTGTCAAACAGATTCAGAATGAACTAGACTGTATAGTGGTCAAAATAAGAAGTGACCATGGTACTGAATTTCAGTCTGATAGTATGACAAGACTATGTGAAGACTTTGGGATATTTCAAGAGTTTTCTTCACCTAGAACACCTCAGCAAAATGACATTGCTGAGAGGAAGAATAGAACCTTGATTGAGGCAGGTAGAACCCTATTAAGTGATACATCACTACCAGAATATTTCTGGGCTGAAGCAGTTAATACTGCATGCCATGTTATTAATAGGGCTACCATTACTAAAGGCCTCAACAAGACCCCCTATGAGGTTGTGAAAGGCAGGAAACCAAACCTATCCTACTTCAGGATCTTTGGTTGCAAATGCTTCATACTTAATAATGGAAAGTCTTACTTAACTAAGTTTGCTGTCAAGTCCCAAGAGGGAATTTTTGTTGGGTACAGCAACAATAGTAAGGCTTATAGAGTCTACAACTTGTCTACTCAAGTTGTAGAAGAGTCTGTGCATGTAGTATTTGATGAGACTAAACTTATTAATAATGAGTTGTCTAGTAGTGTATGCAGCTCCTCAGGTATAACAAAGAAGTTGGACAAGCTTACTATAGAAGAGGAACCTACTGCAAGACAGCAAATAGAAGATAGTGGCTGCTGTCCAGGGGGAGTACTACATGTACCTAGTGCAGAAGAAGTACAAGGAGTGCAGCAAGATGAAGGAACTGAAGAGGTTCAACCAGAAGTCAGGATGCCTCTAGCCAATAGGCATCTTAGAGATCATCCAGTAGAGCAGATTATTGGAGATCCAAGACAAGGAGTACAAACAAGGAGCAGAAATCTGAATGCAGCAATCTACTCCAGTTTTCTATCTCAAGTTAAACCAAAGAAGTTTGAAGAAGCCATTCTAGATCCACAATGGACTGAAGCAATGCAAGAAGAGGTGAATCAGTTCAAGAGGTGCAAGGTCTGGGAACTTGTTCCTAAACCTAAAGACCATAATATAATAGGAACCAAGTGGATCTACAGGAATAAGATGGATGAACAAGGAGTCATCATTAAGAATAAAGCAAGATTGGTTGCTAAAGAATATAGGCAGGAAGAAGGTATTGACTTTGATCAAACCTTTGCTCCAGTAGCCAGACTGGAAGCCATAAGGATGTTCCTGGCCTATGCAACCTTTCAAGGATTTAAAGTTTACCAAATGAATGTCAAGTCAGCATTTCTGAATGGTAATCTTAAAGAGGAAGTCTATGTGGAACAGCCCTCAGGTTTTGTTGATTCAACTCTACCTAATCATGTCTATAGACTTAGGAAAGCTTTATATCGGTTAAAGCAAGCCCCTAGGGCTTGGTATGAAACTCTGTCTAGTTTCCTCATTGAGAACAAGTTCACAAGGGGGAAAATAGACAAGACTCTATTCCTTAGGGAATCTAGAGGCAAAGTAATACTAGTCCAAATATATGTAGATGACATTATATTTGGGTCTACTGAAAGTAGTCTTTGCAAAAAGTTTGCAAAACTAATGCAAAGTCAATTTGAGATAAGTAGTATGGGAGAGCTAAAGTTCTTCTTGGGTCTCCAAGTAAGACAGAGTGAGAATGGTTTATCCATTTGCCAGTCTAAGTTCACCCTAGAACTCATAAGGAAGTATGGTATGGATTCATCCAGTACCATGAAGACTCCTATGGGGTCAAGTATGTCTCTTAGCAAGGATGATGCATGGAAACCTGTAGATGAAACCTTGTATAGAGGGATAGTTGGCTCCCTATTATACTTGACTGCTAGTAGACCAGATATCATGTATGCTACATGTGTCTGTGTAAGGTATCAAACCTGCCCTAAAGAGTCACATTTGACAGCAGTCAAAAGGATATTGAGATATTTAAAGGGCACTCCCTATCTAGGCCTCTGGTACCCTAGGAATGGGGATTTTGAACTAACAGGTTATTCAGATGCAGACTTTGCAGGATGCAAAGAAGATAGAAAAAGCACAACTGGAAACTGTCAATTCCTAGGTGGGAGACTAATTTCATGGAGTAGCAAAAAGCAAACAAGTGTGGCTATCTCCACTGCAGAGTCAGAATATGTGGCTGCTGGAAGTTGCTGTGCTCAACTTCTATGGATACAGCATCAGCTTGAGGACTATGGATTTCAGGTAAGTAGAACTCCACTCTTCTGTGATTCTACTAGTGCTATTTTAATTGCACATAATCCTGTTTCCCATAGTAGAACAAAACATATTGAAATAAAATATCATTTTCTTAGGGAGCATGTAGAAAGAGAAGATATTTTACTAGAATATGTTAGAACAGATGATCAACTAGCTGATATGTATACTAAGCCCTTAAAGGAAGCTAAGTTCAATAGGTTCAAAATTGAACTAGGAATGATAAACTTAGAGTAAGTTTATAGTATTGGAAATGGCTAAGTCAAAAGGTGTCGACACACAGAGATCTCTGTGTCGACACAGAATAAAGGTGTCGACACTTCAGGAAAAAGGTGTCGACACATCTAGGAAGTTGGTGTCGACACTTCAGAAAATTAGTGTCGACACTTGACAAGTAGGTGTCGACACATCCAAGGTGGTGTCGACACTTAGGCTTTACTCAGAATTGTCTAAGTAAAGTCTCGACTAAATGTCGAGTTAAGTGGTGTCGATACATAAACAAGTGTCGACACATAATATCTGTTGACTAAATCTGTGTCGACACATATGTGTCGAGACATAATAAGTCTGTGTCGACACTTATCGCCAGTGTCGACACAATTCAAGTTAGCTGTCCGCCTTTTCATCTTCAAACCTAGAAAGGTATAAATAGGATTTTGCCTTAGTTTGTCGACACGCTTTCAAAAGTTTCGAGACCAAACTACTGTATCGACACCTCTCTTCTCTCAAGACAAATTCTTCAAACCCTAATGACGCCAAAGCTTGAGGAGAACGTCAATGAGGGTTATAAACTGGTGCGCGACGCATTTGTTGATGCAGACCCGGAGATCAAGACTGTAGTATCCCTAGTTGCCGACTCAGGGTTAGAATATCTAGTTTATGAGCCTACAAAGATATGGAAAAAGGAAGTCTTGGAATTCCTAAATGGAGCTAAGATAGACGAAACTGGATTCAAGATCAAATCCAGGGTTCATGGTGAGAAGGTTAAAGTATCACCTAAAAGCTTGAGGAAAGTCCTTCAGCTGCCAAGAACTAAGGAAGAGGAAGAGGTTACTGCTTCCAGGACCAGAGATGCATTGACATGGTGTGGACTAGATTCAAAACTGAAAATTGGATCTGTTTTTAATAGAAAGGGCATGAACAGCCAAGGGAAATTTCTGTCTGAGATTGTTGGCAAAGTAATTCTCAGTAAGCCAGGAGGGCATGATAGGGTATCTGCCTCTATGTTCAGTATTATGACAAGGATCGTCTTCACTTTGCAAACAGATTGGTCTGTGATAGTTCTTGAGAAGATAAAGGAAAGCTTGAAGAAGCCCAACTTGGGCAGGATTATAAGTCTATACCTTGCTAGAAGTATTCCAGAGGTTATGCACCAAGCTGCTGGAACAAAAATCAATCATATGAGGAAAATAGATTTAAGGATATTTTCCAGATGGGATAGGGTGTTGACTAAGAAGATGCCAACCCCTGAAAAGATAATATCTGAAAAAGTATCACCTCCAAAGAAGAAGAGGAAAATTGCCCCAGTGGCTCAAGAGTCCTCCAGTAGCTCTGGCAGTGAAGAGCAAGTTGTTTTCTCACCTGATGAGAATGAAGAAGAGACTGTTGTGAAGTCTCCAGCTCCTCAAGATGTTGCTGAACTCCAGGGGGAGATACCTCACGCTAGCACCATACACAAGGATCACATCCAGGGGGAGCCACTAGTTGTAGAAGAACCAACTACACTAGAAAGTGAACAAGCAACCAACATCGTTCTAGAGGTAATCACTGAACTTAATGCTTTAGATTTTCCTATAGAGGATACTGATTTGTCTGATGATCATCAGCAAACTCAGCTGGATAGCCAAGTTCCAGATGCTGTCATAGCAGACACATCTGTTGTAGTAGAAGTAGTATCTGATCCAGTGGTTGAAGAGCCAAGAACTTCTCCAGCCCATACACCACAAGAATATACCATGGAAGATCTATTCCTAAATCTGGATCAACAAGATTTTGACAAGGACAATGCTGCTGCTGAAGTAGAGAATGCTCCAGTTGAGGGGGAGCAAGTTGTAATTCTTGAAGAGCCTGCAAGAAAAGAAACTGAGAAGGCACCAGATGTGCAGACTGAGAGGCCCCCAAGCCCTAAGGAGAGGGTAGATATAGCCAGCTCCTCAGCATCTGAAGATGAGGAGGCTGCAAGGGCAAAGAAACAGAAAATTTATGTATTCAAGAGAAGGAGTCAGAGTTATAAGAAGACCTTACAATCTATTGCACAACAGCCTATATCACAGCCAGCTCCAACTGTTGATTATAGTGCTTTTAATGGTTGCAATGCAAATTAAACTTGATGAGCAAAGGAAGGCCATAGAGAAATATGTGGATGAAGGGCAGAAGTCTCTCCAATTTGATCTAGCCCAGGACATAAAATCTATCAGGTTTGAAATGAACCAAAATAAAAAGGAGATGACTGAATGTTTCCACAAGGGTGGAAATGCAGTGGTGTACTTGGCTACACACCAGGAGAAGATAAAAGCACAAGTGGATGACATGGCTGTGAAGCAAGGTTATGTTCTTGAAAATCAGATAAGAATGAATGACAACCTTACTGCATCTCACAATGCAATAGTCACCGAACTGAAGAATCTAGCTGCAGGGCAGACTCCAGCTATAGCAAAGGCAGATTTTGACAAAGTATTCCTAGAAAAAATCACTGCTCTTAAGACTGCTGGTATCAGAGGACAAACTCCAAGATTCTCAAAAGATTATCACTGACAAACTCCAAAGGTTAAAACCTTTCTTTAAAGATGGAGTTAATTATTTGGATAATCAAGTGAGATTTCAAAAAGATGATGTGAGAGATCATATAGAAAGAGAAGTCATAAAGGGGGAGAGGGTTTTAGTCAAAGCCAGCTCTGATCATGCCAAGTGGATATCAAATTCTATTAGAGCAACTCTTGGATATCCTCCTCTTTGTGATGATGACAATGTTGCTGAATCTGGAATTAATCCTGCATATCTAGGAGGGGAGCAACCTGAAGTGGCTCAAGTCATCTACCCTCCTCCAGATTTTGACATGATTCATGCTAATGTACAGTCCATGTATAGCCCACTTGGGGGTAAGGACAATGTCATTCTTGAGAAAGTTATTCAGCCAATATCTGAGGCTATGCAAGAGGCACTGCAGAAAGAAGAAGAGACAAGATTGTCTAAGAAGAGGTTTAGGGAACAAGCTAAACAAAGACCAGACTTTGAGCAGTGGAGCCCTACCTCAAGAAATATTATTTTGACTGCCTGGAAAGCTGCCAAAGATAATGTGCATGACAGGAACAAATGGTTTTTTGAGGCTGAATGGAGAAAACATGAGACAAGGCAGGAGGCAATAGTCCAATATAGAAGAAAGGCCAAGATGGGAAAGCTACCTCCTACTGCCCAGGAGCCTAGCAAGTACTTTCCAAAGCCATATCATTATTTTGAAAGACAGAAGATTAAGGCTGAGGAACTTAAGAAGAAAGATCTGAAAGGCAAGAAGCCTGCTGATGCTGAAGTTGCTGAAGCTCCTGTTCAAGCCAGAGTTCAAGCTGGAAAAGGAATAGTGATCAAGGAGCCTGAACAGAAATAGAATTAGAATTTTCTTAAAGTTTACTATGTAATCTTTTTGATGTAAAACATTCTGTAAACTTTTGAAAATGAATATGACAAAGTATTGGAACAATGTGTTGTGTGATAAATTAGCTATGTGTTAAATTTATTTCATAATTGTTCTGAGATGTTATCTGTATATGCATGTTTGCTTTATACATGTGATGTACTTTCCTGTTTTCATAATCCTGTCTTACATCATTTTGTATTTTTATTATGAATGGTGTATATCATTGACTAAGGGTTATGACTTCTCCAAATAGGGGGAGATTGTTGGGTACATTGGTTTAAATGTACCTAATTTGAAGAAGCCTCACCCAACTCAATGATATACATCAAAATGTATTTGATGTGTTTTAAGTTTACTTGTGCAGGTTAAGTATTTACAGGGAAGAAGAAAAGTTTCTAAGTCCACGTGCCGACACCCAGAGGGAAAGTGTCGACACTTAAGAAGACTTGTGTCGACACCCAGGCAAGCAGTGTCGACACTTTCTGTCTGGTGTCGACTCAGCATCCCTGGTGTCGACACAATGACTCCAAGTGTCGACACTTAGCAGTTGTGTCGACACCCAGTGAAACTGTGTCTACATCAGAAAGTGTCGACACTTGGAGGCTGTGTCGACACTCAACAAAAGCTAGCAGAGACTAAGTACAAGTGTCGACACCCAGAACAATGTGTCGACACACAGCAGTAGAGTCAACACTTGAAGTAAGTGTCGACACCCAGAACAATGTGTCGACACTTAGCTGAAGACTCAACACTTGAAGAAAGTATCGACACCAGGAGCTGTGTCGACACTTAGCAAAGATCAGCAAAGTTCAAGAATATTCTAAGTACAAGTGTCGACACTAAGGAGATGTGTCGACACTCAACCAGAGTCTCAACACAAGGAAGAATGTGTCGATACAAGGAGATGTGTCGACACTCAACAAGTATCAACACTGAAGACATGTGTCGACACCAAGAAGCTGTGTTGACACTTAACAGATTCAACACATGAAGATGTGTCGACACAAAGTTGATGTGTCGACACTTAGAAGAATTCAGCAAAATACTGAAGTACAAGGACTTGTGTCGACACACATTATCAGTGTCGACACATGAAGAAGAAACGGTATCGAGATATAAAATCTACAACACAAGGAGTTGTGTCGACACCTTGTAGACTAGTGTCGGCACTTAGACAACTTATGTCGACACTTGCTCTATAAGTGTCGACACTTAAAGACAGAAATTCTCGACACTTATAGACAGTTACAGTTATTTCAAGAACTGACTGGATGACTTGACAGCTGCCATTCCAGCCGGTCTACTGCACCTGTCAGAGTTGTCAGAATTCAGTTATGGACCGGACCAGCCGGTTACCATGAAGAAGGCCTATAAATAGGCTTATACAGTCTACAGAAGTTGTTGTTGAAGTGATTAAAAGAACACAGGTGGTTCAGATCATTGATCAAGTGTTTAAACAAAGAAGATCGTGCTATCAAGTGCAGATCTAAGAAGTTGGAGAGAGAGAGCTCCATCCAAGAAATCAGTTGTTGGAACCAGACTGAGAAGAAGGGTTCAGATTTATTCTGAATCTTAAGTAGCAGAGATCAAGGATCAACTGCAGAAGGAGTCAATCTTATTGAGTTCTACTTTCAAGAAGCTTTGAAGAAAGCTAAGTCAGATTGATTTCAGCTGAGTTCTTCCAAGAACTCATCAAGAAACTCACATCTCATCTCTCTATTCTCTGAGTTGTTGAGTTAACTTTATTATATTCACTTTTATCTTGTAGGATCCTTTGGATCTGAGTCTTGTAAGCCTGTAATTATAAAGGCTGAGGGTAGGAGAGTTTTATCTCTGAGTGTAGGCCTTGGTGGCTGAGTGTAGGCCTTGATGGCTGAGTGTAGGCATTGGTGGCTGAGTGTAGGCCTTTGTGGCTGAGTGTAGGCTTTGTGGAAAAGCTGAGTTGTAGGGCCTTGGGCCTGATGTGTAGGAGCCTGTTTTGGGTTCTGAGTTAGTGGAGAAGTTTGGCCGAATCTAGTACACTGCTAGATAGGCGAAGGGGGAAAGTGGATGTAACCAAAGCTTGGGGAACCACTATAAAACTCTGTGTCTACTGTGTGTTTGTGGATTGCTGTGATTGCTGAATGTGTGCTGTGATAAGTTAGATATAATTCTGTAATATTATCTGTTTGCTGCCTAAAAAGTTAAAAAGATTCAAGTCACCTATTCACCCCCCTCTAAGTGCTTAGGGACAATATCTTTCACTGCCTATCTGCGACTAACCACACAGACAGTTGTTATTGAAGTGCTGAGCTAGTAACAGGACCTCGCTGATTGACCCCGTGAATTGCTCAAGTTATCCGCAACCCTGAGGAAGAGAACAAGAAGCAAATACCGCGACCTGCTGCTTAACGGCTGAGTGTATCCGCGAACTGTTCCACACCAAACTTCCGCTAGTATCCTAGCTGTCTAGTGTTATCCGCACAGCCTGCACAAAACCAACTTCCTTAGTCGCAGCGGTTCAAAAACTGTAACCGCAAAATCAAGCGCGAACTCGTTCTTACTGTTCACTGCTTCTTTATGACGAGCCGAGGGGTCCTATTTATAGATGTGAGGAAGAGTGTCATCACCACCTACACCGATAAGATAATTTCCCATCAATTCTTTCGGCTAACACTTGTATCAGTACATTGCAGACACCAATACCAGATCGCCAGGTCACGCCTATCAACAATGCTGGATAAATGACCAGTCCGTCAACCCTGCGGACACTGCTACATGTCTGCGCATCCCGCAACCCGTGACTTGGACAAAATCCGTCCATCCAATACTTCCGAACTCGGCGAATATCATAGTAGTCCGCACCAGGCGAACTCGGCGAATACCGAACAGTCTGCAACTAGGCGAACTAGACAACTAGCTGGACTTAGTCCCCCTAGACCAAATCCATCAAACTCAGCCCTCTCCAATCGTAATCGCACCACTTGATACCAAGATCGCGCCTTACTGAACAACTCCAGTCCACCACCATGCGGACTGCTCCATCAGTCTGCTCGAACTCCAGGAAACCTGTCCGCGCAACTGTGCCAACTCTATGATCTAACATCCATATCGCAAACACAAAACCATGTCGTACACTGACGAGCTCCAGAAGAATCCGCAACACTAACCCTGCCTGACTTGACGAACTCTAGATTTAGTCTGCCACACCTGCAGCCGGAACTTGTCAAAATGACCAAGTCCATACCAACAAACTCTGATTTACCTCGCCCGAGAAGGCACTAGCGACCTGGCGGAAAGCCACCTCAGTCCGCGATATCCGTCTGCCTTCTTGCGATCTAGAGAATCTGCGAACTTGGCGACCTCCAAGGAGTCCGCCATTACCCGCAGATAGACAACCTATCCGCCTAGTCACTCCACTAGAGTGCTTGCTGGTCCAAACCGCCAGAGAAGAATCACAGCCGAAACCAGCTGCCCGACTAGGCTATCCGCTAAAGCTATCTGCCTAGTTTGCGCGGTCTGTGCGGACTCCCCAATTAGTCTGCCCGACTACCACCACTTCATACTTCAATAGTTTCAACACTCTCGCTTGAAGTGAGAAGTGGAAACCAGTCCGAGCAACTCCCGCAGCTGAATAAACGACCCTTTCGACAACGACTTGGTAAACATATCTGCCACGTTGTACTGACTCCGCACGTAGTCAACCATCAAAGATCCCTCAAGCAAGGTATCCAGGCAGCAAGGTATCCAACAATGTATCCAACCATCAATTCAACTGCAGCTCAATTGACGATGAGAAATGGAAAATGTTAGAAGGGGCGTGCGGCGGTTCAACTCACTTTGCAAGGTATCCAGAATGCTTCCTTAAACTCCCTTAGAGGACTGCAGCTCAACCGACCCAACCCATCTCCATGTTCACAGACGGGTTGTTGGAGGCCACATTCTCCCTTAGATGAGCGAAACTCCATAGTCATGCACATATATACCACGAGGACTTCTCAGGAGGTCACCCATCCCGTGACTACTCTAGCGTGAGTACGCTTAACTATGAAGTTTTTCCACTGCTCATCTAAGGGAGAATGTGACCTCCAATAACCCCCCTGTGAGCATGGAGATGAGTTGAGTCGGTTAAGCTGCAATCCTTTAAGGGAGTTTCAGGAAGACAGTCTGGATACCTTGCGAGACGGATTGATCCGTCACACGCCCCTTCCAACATCTGTTTGTTTCGCCTTTTTTTCTCCAAATGGAGCCTAATGAAGTGGTCAAAGGTTTTATGAAAAAAAAAGTTGGAATAGCGTGTGAATTTTTTGATTACTTAAATAAAAATAATAATATTCGTCCATAACTAGTTCAAGGCTAAAGACAATTTTTATTTTACTTTAAAGTTGGACGTTTAATTGCAAGTTCGAGGCAAGTGGCAACAAGCTCCGGAAGGACCGGAACGAGGTGCAGGTTACTGATTAATGTTCCTGCAGCACATTTTATCCTGCCCCGTACTAACCCAAGGACATGTTTGTAATTTGTGAAAAATAAATCAACATTAATATTTAATAATTCCAATGCAAATATAATAGGTGATTGCTAACCGCAACCAAATTTTAGCTTGTCATACCCTAATATTAACCGCAATCCAAAATTTAACCATAATCCGATATTTGACTTACCGCACCCCATTATTAACTGAGAAAGGAGGTAACTGATAGCTTCACCGAGAGGAAGGAGAAACCAAATGAGATACGCAAAGGGTTGGGCGTAATTGAAGACGAGACATGTGAGAGGTTTTGATTTTTTTTGAGTAATAATATTACAAGTGCACAGTAAACTTTCATGACTAAATCATTAAACAATAATCAATCAAACAATAAACTACTAAAGAAGTAGACAATGTTCACACACGGCGGTGAGAATCGAACCCATGACCTCCCTGTCATGGGGACGCGAGAGGTTATGATTTTAAGTTTTGGGTTGCAGTTAAACACAAAAAAAATGATTTTTTTTAATTTTTGGATTGCGGATAACCAAAGAAGTTGTGGCTAACAATCATTCCATAATAAAAAATGCAATAACTATATGCAGGTTCACTTCAGCTATATGGAGGTCACACAATTTCATAATGATGATATGCACCCTAAACTTATACGAGTTCACCACTTCTATGATCTTTTAATTTGAGTTCTATTTATTCTTAAATTGTATATAGCTCTTCCATATAAATTTTTTTTCCTGCGCTACCCGCTCTCAGAGGAAGGAGCGCGGATAGCGCAGAAGCCGTTCGATAAGCTTTAAAAAACGGATTTTATTTGTTTTCTTTTGATATTTTTATTATTATAAATCACAAACGTTAAATTTAAGTCTGAACACACGACTTGAATGTCACACATACAAAACAATTACTGCATATAAAATATCTAAAAAAAATAATATTAGTAAACATTACTCGGCCGGAATTCCTGGCCCACGCGCGGGCGGCTCATTCTTGCTCGCAAGTAAAAACCTCTTCCATTTTTCTCTCTCCCACTCATCCTCCTTCCCCCCACTCTCTCTCCCTCCCTGTCTATCTCTCTCTCTTCCCCCTTTGATCATAGAAAAGCTCCACGAGAGGGGGAAGAAGTGTTCGTGAGAGCGAGGAAGAGAGCTAGGTTTCACGGGTTTTTCTTACTGCTAACTCGAAGCTTGGATCATCTTCTTCGCGTTCCCTCAGGAATCCAGGTGTGTGTTTGTCTTCTAGCTATCGAACCAGGAATGGTTCTAGCTAGATCTTCATTTCCCGTTTATTCCCTTTTTTCCTGCAATTGTAATCGCACTGGTCTGCTCTATGACATTTGGCACTCTTCGAAGCACTCTGGCGTCCCCCTCCCCCCCTCTCTCTATCTGCTTGAACTTTTTTACCTGTTCAAATTAGTAAATCCATGAACAGTTTCGTGTTTTTTCTTGAGATCAACGGGGTGGGAGGGAAGCATTTCGCCTTTTCTGTTTTGAGAGAGAAAAGTTTTGGGTGGAAATTTCTAGTAGAAGAGATTGAATCAGAAATACAACCAGAGCTGAAGCCGGACAAAAACAAGCACATAGAACTGGAGCTTGAAGCAATAAGAATCAATAAACAACGTTATTGATCCTTTATTATTGTTTTTAATAGGGGTTTACCGTGTTTTCTGTAATTAGGGTTGGTGGAGGTTCCATAGTATGTCTTTTTTTGATAGTAAAACACATTTTGGGCTATCTGAATCATTTCATCTTTGCATCAATTTTTCAGGGATCAGGTTTAATATGTGAATCTGAAAGCTATTGTTATAGAATTGTTGGAATCAATTTGAAGTTGATCAGAATCTGGGAAGGGGAAGATGGCAAGGGCAAGGGCCAGGGCAAGAGAAAGAGAAAGGGAGAAACTCAGATGGAGCAAGCTCTACTCATTCAATTGTGTTCGTCCCTCTGCGCAATTGGACGCCGATGCTTCTCCTTCCCTGCAAGGCTCAGGCTTTTCTAGGGTTGTCCACTGCAACCAACCTCATGTTCATAAGAAGAAGCCACTAAAATACCCCACCAACTACATCACCACCACCAAGTACAATTTTTTAAGTTTCCTTCCAAAGGCAATCTTCGAGCAGTTCCGGCGAGTTGCGAACCTTTACTTTCTACTGACGGCCGCCCTCTCCCTCACGCCCATCACTCCCTTTACTCCTGTGAGCATGATCGCGCCATTAGCCTTTGTCGTCGGTCTCAGTATGGCAAAAGAGGCATTGGAAGATTGGCAAAGATTTATGCAGGATATGGAGGTCAACCTGAGGAAAGTCAACACCCACAAAGGAGAAGGGAAGTTTGGTTACAGTAACTGGCAGAAGGTTTTGGTGGGAGATGTGGTGAAAGTTGAGAAAGACGAGTTCTTTCCGGCTGATTTACTTCTTTTGTCCTCCAGCTACGAAGACGGGATATGCTATGTTGAGACCATGAATTTGGATGGGGAGACAAACTTGAAGGTGAAGAGATCGTTGGAGGTGACCCTTCCCTTGGAAGATGATGAGGGATTCAGGGATTTTGCAGGGATGATCAGATGCGAGGACCCCAATCCCAGCCTCTACACGTTCGTTGGAAATTTTGAATACGAGCGACAAATTTATGCGCTCGATCCGAATCAGATACTTCTTAGAGATTCAAAGCTCAGAAATACTTCATTTGTCTATGGAGTGGTGATCTTCACTGGACATGACACCAAAGTCATGCAGAATTCGACAAAATCTCCGTCGAAAAGAAGTAGAATTGAGAAGAAAATGGACCGGATTATATATATACTCTTCAGCATTCTTCTGTTAATTTCGCTCATCAGCTCCATTGGATTTGCGGTTAAGATAAAATTCGGGATGCCAAAATGGTGGTACCTTCAGCCGAATAATACCACGGACTTGTACGATCCATCAAAACCTGTGGCCGCGGGTATCTTCCATCTTGTTACAGCTCTTATTTTATACGGATATCTCATCCCGATTTCGCTCTATATTTCCATTGAATTTGTGAAAGTCTTGCAAGCTATGTTCATCAATCAGGATCTTCAGATGTATGATGAAGATTCGGGGAATACTGCACGAGCCCGAACCTCAAATTTGAATGAGGAACTTGGTCAGGTTGATACGATCTTATCGGATAAAACAGGAACTTTGACCTGCAATCAGATGGACTTTTTGAAGTGTTCTATAGCAGGAGTGTCATATGGAATGTGTTCTAGTGCAGTTGAATTTGCTGCGGCAAAGCTAATGGCTTCAGAAGCTTCGAGTGGGTTTGACATCAGTAGCAGCCTTCAGGATTCATGGGACAAACAAGTGAGCAACTTTGGATCTTCTGAAATTGTATCAATAAATGGTTTTTCTCCCATGGTGAAGAGAGGGAAGAAGTCTGCCATCAAAAGTTTCAGCTTCGTAGATCCCCGCCTTATGAACGGAAACTGGGTCAGTGATGCAAATGCGGATACCATTCTTCTCTTCTTTCGAATCCTCGCTCTCTGTCACACCGCCATTCCAGAGCCAAATGAGGATACCGGGAGGTTCAACTATGAGGCCGAGTCACCGGATGAAGGTGCATTTCTAGTTGCAGCCAGGGAGTTTGGATTCGAGTTCTGTAAGAGAACCCAATCGAGCGTGTTTGTTCGTGAGATGCATACTTATGGGTGTCCCATAGAAAGGTTTGTCTATAAGCTAAAACCTTAATAACATGGTTTTGATTCTTCATTTTCTGTAAATAATGAAAATGGCACATTTTGAACTTATATTATGTTATTTGCAGAGAGTTCAAGATCCTGAATCTATTGGAATTCAGCAGTAAAAGGAAGAGGATGTCTGTGGTTGTTCGGGATGAGTCCGGACAGATACTTCTCCTGTGCAAAGGTGCTGATAGGTATATTTGTGTATTCTTCCATTAGGGTGTGTGAGCAATCTTTTCTGCAGTAGCACTACTCATTATTAACCCATCTCTTCCCTATTTGAACCGAGCAGCATAATACTCGAGAGACTCTCAAAACATGGAAGAATGTTCGAGGATGATACACAAAAGCATCTGAATGAATATGGGGAATCAGGCTTGCGTACGCTGGCACTAGCTTACAGGAAACTCGAGGAAGCTGAGTACTCGTCTTGGAATTCTGACTTCGTCAAAGCGAAGACTTCCATCGGAGCCGACAGGGATTCAAAGCTGGAGGAAGTCGCTGATATGATTGAGCGGAATTTGATTCTGGTTGGCGCCACAGCGGTGGAGGATAAATTGCAGAAAGGAGTAAGTAATTTCTCCAGCATGAACTGGTGATTTGTTGATCATTTCAGTCTGTTGAGATATCTCCCCCTTCGAACATTTAAAGGTACCACAGTGCATCGACAAGTTAGCACAAGCTGGGTTGAAGATCTGGGTTCTGACTGGTGATAAAATGGAAACTGCTATTAACATAGGGTCTGCCAGCTCTGCCAACTTTGTCATCATCCTTGATACGATTGATTGCTCCGCCTTTTGAATTTAATGGAAATCCATTTGTATTTGCAGCTTCTCTTGTAGTTTACTTAGACAAGGGATGAAGCAGATATGCATATCGACAATGAACACCGAACTGATCGGGGAAGAAGCAAAGAAGGTGAAGTAATCCTTAAATATACATTCAAAGTTTTTCTCTGGCACATATTTGTTACATGTAAGATCTTAATATTGATTATGATTCAGGCGATAAAGGAGAACATGTTGATCCAAATTGCTAAAGCCTCACAAGCTGTGATGTTTGAGAAGGATCCTCATGAAGCATTTGCCTTGATCATAGATGGAAAAGCTTTAACCTATGCCTTAGAGGATGATATGAAGGAACAGTTCCTCAACCTAGCAGTTGTCTGCGCTTCTGTGATATGCTGTCGGGTTTCTCCGATGCAGAAGGCACAGGTTAGAGTCGTGGACTTTGATTTGTTTACTAGTTTTCATCTCATGCAATTGGCTAGGTTTCAAATTAATCGATTTTAGTTATCATTGAGTCTCTTTTGTGTTGTTAGGTGACTCGTTTGGTAAAAGAAGGGACCGGAAAAACTACGCTAGCCATTGGCGACGGTGCAAATGATGTTGGCATGATTCAAGAGGCCGATATTGGTGTTGGTATCAGTGGGGTTGAAGGAATGCAGGTAAGAAACTTAGGAGTTGTGTATTTATTGATTATATGCATCTTCTGAATGAGTGGTGTGTGGAACAATGGTTGGGTAGTATTCGCTATCACCCGGAGGTAAATGGCATGAATCATAGAAATTTCATAGTAACGCAAGGATTAGATTGTTTTTTAGAGTCTCATGCACCGATGTATCTTCATCTTTAGGATTTCCAACGGTAGACCACTGTAAACTCAAGTATTTATTGATATAAGTACTCCACCCTTATCAAATTATTAGTATAGGATCACATTTCTTTAATTTTTATTGTTGTTCCACCAAATTTTTTATGTTAACCTAATAAAATGTTCCGTAAACCTAGAAGAAGATTAAACTTAATATGTTTATTTGTGTAACACATCTTCTTTGTAGCCAAGTGTCACCATTATCATCAACATTGGCCACCTTCAGTCTCTAGTACACCAGGTTATTCTCGAGAATTCCAGGAGTGAACTTCACTTTAGAAATTTCTTTCATCCCGATCTTCTCCGATAGCAATAGTACATTGCTTACTATTTTGAACCACCAGAGATATTCCTCAAGCAATTTACCCTAACCAAAACACTCTTTGGAAGTATGAAGGCAGAGGAGCGAGGCGGTGAACCCTGAGAGAGTTGCTGGGCAATTAGCTAGGCAAGCTCAGATACAGAGAGAGATTGCGCCGAAGCAGAAAGGTGAACGGAAGGTGCACTAGGAACACATTGCTGACCAGACTGTTGAGCCCTCTGAAGCTTGCGACACTCAGATTTGACATGACCAAAACACTGACAGTAGTGGCAGTGGACAGATGAGTGACAAGGAGCATCGGACTAAGCTGCCTTGTAGTTCCGCCTGTCGAGGATGACATCAACCTTCTGGAGGAAGGCAACTAAGATGTGAGACGATGTCATCGAACCAATAGAGGACGGAGGTGACCAGAGAAGAAGATTGGGGTTGCGACATCAGCCAGGAGGAGAAGATCGTGGTCGTAGATCAGTCTAGGAGGAAAACAGGGCTGGAGGCTGCAAAATCTTTTAATTAAGCAGGTGTGGGTAAGACATTAGTGTGGAATGTGAACGTGGCATGGGAAATTACTGTGGGAGGCAAATATGGGAAGTTATTGTGGTGTTAATTATTGAGTTAATGGTGCTACTTCAATGGGGGAAGTTAGCGTCAGGAGTTAATGTCCATACAATTGACTCCACCCTCCAAGACATACTAATATATGCTCCTCATTGAGATCCCGCGTGGGGAGGAGCACGAACCATGGAGCTTGACGCCTTTGGCGTGTGATGAGTGAAGGGGGCCGAATCCCTAGTCAGATGCCCTAGGCATAAGGAAGAGAGATAAAGACTAATCGATTTGCTTATTCATTTTTCATTCCCCCCATAAATAGGAGCACCCATAATGGAAAGTTTAAAAAAGTCCCTTGCTAGGTTTACAAAAGCAAATTGCAAAGAACAAAATGCAATAAAACATAAAATCATAACATGTCGAGCTCAATCCTTGTGCGGCTACATGTGTCGCTGATAATTTGTGCTCCGAAATGGACCCATAACATCTCCTTTTGTGTTAGGATCAAACTTGTCCCCACACTTGAGGGTCGGGAATGCCTCACGAAGAGTCATAGTTTCTAGGTGGCTTCAGAGGTCTCTTCCTCTTCCCACTGTACCAAGGCCTCAAACATGTAATTGTAATGGCGGGTAAAAAATCTAGGTTGTTGTGTGCGAAGTCTGTTCGACTAGCTGTGGGTGGTAAGACGACTAACAACTTAGGCGGGTGGGGGTGGGGGGGGGGGGGGGGGAGGGGAGCTGTCGTAGATTGTCCACCTCTTTAATTTGCTTTGTTACTTGGAAGGACACATAATATTTCAAACCCAATTTGCATTATGATGTCTTTGTAGCCGGCATCTGGTTGTAAGAGTGTCGTTTTATCCGTGCCGAGTTGATGGGTGCGAAGAAGAGCTCGCGGTGACCGCAATTGTAAGTCATCTCCATACATGCTTGGGCTTGAGGAGACGCTCACGAGCCGTTGACAGGATTTGGTTGCGGTCTAAGAGGTTGCGATCAACTACCTCGATAAGGGCGGTACTGCCTCTTCATGACCTTAGTTGAGGAGGATTCCCCCCGTATATGAGCCCGAATGAGGTATTTGTAGGGAGGTGTGATAAGAAGTGTTGTGGTAGACAAGTAGTAGTTCACCCATGGAAGCTAAGAAGCCTTGTCCTTGGGGTGATCTCCCGTAATATAACACAGGTACATCTCAACGATGCAATTGACTACCTCAATCTGCCCATCCGATTGGGTCATAAGTAGAGGAGAAGATCAACTTTGTGCCTCTAAGAGAGTAAGGGTAAAGAGCTTCTCTCAGAACCAACTAGTGAAGACCTTATCAAAGTCGGGCACGATGCTCTTGGGTAGATCATGCAGGCAAACACCTGCTCGAAGAAAATACGGGCAATACTTTTACCCTTAAGGGGGTGCGTGCGCTCCCTTCGAGAACTTGTCGATGACCATCATGAGAACTAACTTCTCCTTGGAGGTGTGTAGCCCTTCCATGAAATCCATAGACATGTCGCTCCAGACTTGGGTAGGAACAGGTAGCGACTGTAATAGACCCACTGACCATTGGGTGGTGGTGGACTACCTTGTTCCGTTGGCACACGGAACAACCTATGATGAAATTCTGAACTCACCTCTTGAGCCCCTTAAAAAAAACTATGCCTCGAATGTGTTGAAGGGTGTCAAACTGTCAACCCCTTCGTGTCTCATGCCATGGTTGCTCTCTAGTATGGAGGCAATGAGTGGAGAGGTCGGCTCCAAGTACAAACGACCTTTGTAGATAATGAGACCCTCCCTTGTGGCCCAACGAGGAGGAAGTCACCCTTCACTTATGCAGTGGCATAGCTCCGATAGCACGGGGGATGCTTGTATCTCCTGGCGAAGAGAAGTGAACAACTCGAATGTGGGCGTGAAAATAATGAAAAACGTCGCTCTATTGTGGATTGTTGTCCTTGCAGGACAAGACATCCTCTGCACAATTGAAGATTCCCGCCTTATGCTCGACGCAGAAGTCAAAGGACAAAAGTTTGCCAACCCACCAGTGTTGTGATGTTGTGCTGAGTTACTGTTCAGGAGGTATTCAGGTTGAAATGATCCATTTGTATATAAAAAAGGTCTTTCCTCAGAGGTATGGACACTAGTGTTGTATTGTTTTGGCCATGTTGATCAATCCATGCTTGTAAGCAGAAAGCTACAAATGATTGATGTCCATGTTCATGTTGAAATGCACAATCTAGTGCTCTTGCTGCAGCAGCACCGCACGACTGTCTTAACATGATGCATTACACTCCACCTGAAAATCCATAGTAAAATAGGGGAAGCATTGTACATGTGCAGAGACCAAGGACTGTTGGAGCTCCTTGAAGGCTCTTGCACGAATGAAGTAACGATAATAGTCTGCGAGACCTAGGAAACCGCGGAGTTCACGTGGCGACTGTGGTAACAGAGAGTCGCTTCTTGAAACTTCTCCGGGTCTGCCGAGACCCTCGTGCTATGCACCACATGACCCAATTAGGCCACCTTGCCCCTAGTAAAGGAGCATTTAGTGGACTTGCGGAACAACCGATGTTGGCAGCCGAGCTGAATGATTGTTTGTATGTACTCGATGTGTTCCTCCTAGAGTCCTAGGTCGTACTATACACTAAGATATCACCAAGAAACACAAAATATTGTCATACATGATCATAAAATACCTCGTTCATCAATGTAGGGAATGTGGAGGTGGCATTGGTCTTGATGACCACATTCATATTGAAATACTTAATCAAGTGCTCCTCATATTGCAACACCGCACGACTATCTTAACCCGATGCATCACACTCCATCTGAAAATCCCGAGTAAAATTGGGGAGGGGTAGTACATGCGTAGAGACCAAGGGCTATTGAAGCTCCTTGAAGGCTACCACACAAGAATGCATTATTCTTCAATAAGGCCACCAGTAGCTCGTTAATGGCATTTGTAACCGCGGATGAAGTAACGATAATAGCATGCGAGTCCTAGAAACCGCGGAGCTCATGTGGCGCCTGTGGTAATAGAGTCACTTCTTGAATCTTCTCTGGGTCTGTCGAGACCCTCGTACTATGCACCACATGGCCCAATTAGGCCACCCTGTCCCTAGCAAAGGAGCATTTAGTGGACTTGAGAAACAATCGATGTTGGCGGACGAGCTGGAGGACCGTTCGTATGTGCTCGATGTGTTCCTCCTAGAGTCCTAGGTCGTACTATACACCGAGATATCATCAAAAAACACAATATCGTCATGTGTGATCATGAAATGCCTCATTCATCAATGCTTGGAAAGTGGAGGTGGCATTGGTGAGCCTAAATGACAACAACAGGGACTCAAAATGTTTTTGAGAGTTCGAAATGCAATCTTCTTCAATTCTGTGGAAGACATGCACCTGATGGTACCGTGAGCAAAGGTCAAATTTGGAGAGAAAATTGGTGTTGTCCTACTCATTCAGGAGCTCCTCCATCATATGTATGTGGAACTTATCTTAACATTCAATTCACAGTAGTTCACACGAAAATGCCAAGCGTCATCTTTCTTGTGCACCAAGAGGACCGAGGACCAAAAGGGGGGAGACAATGTGTTGGCCCTCTATTGAAGCATAACACTGCACTAACAGTCGGTCTCATCCTTTTGAAGAAAATGGTGCTGGTATTAGTGGAAGACCACAGACACAATGCCTGGTAGGAGGATACATATGCGGTGGTTATGACAATGAGGTGGGGAAGCCCATGCGGTGGCGAGAGTATATCATTGAACTCCTGCAACAAATGATCCAGCTCCGCACAGTCTGAATTGCACGTCTTCAAGTAAAAAGTTCATGAGGCCGTCTTTAAAGGGCCCGCTTGCCACTCCCCGTCTCCGGCCTGGCAGCCCAGCTGCACGTGCATGGTGAGATAATCAAAATCCCACGTCAATGGTATCCATCGGACGTCCAACTCCACCTTGAATCCCTGGAGGGAAACTATTAGGAGGTTAGCCTGGTAGCCGTGCCCCTCCACCATGATAAGAATCCCTCGAAAAATTATAGGGTAACCATTGGCCATCAGGACATTTATGCGGAAGTGAGACATCACGATGAGTTACAAGCATTGCACAACTTACTCGCTGATGAAACTGTGTGCGCTCTACAAATCAATGAGAGCTACAAATGGGCGAGTCGTCATTGTGATGAGTATTTGGATGGCATCGATTTCTAGCCAAAAGAGGTGCTTGCATCTTTGTCCCCGCGCGTCAGGCCTCACAATCGAAACATCGGCGCTTGGAATGATGGTGGGCCATCTCGGCCGTCGAGATGCGACTGGTAAATGGTGGACGACCACCCTCTTTCCTTTAGCGAATATACTATTGTGCTGATGGATGAGAGCACTGAATCCTCGGGAAGGTACCTCCTCGATATCTGTTATATATATGGTCAGCCCATCAGTAGTCTCTTCTCGCAAACTGTGCGAGACTCATGGAGGTGGTGAGGTACGCGGGGTCTCAAATTCCACATCAAGACGAAGACGCTCATGGAGGACCATAATGAAGATGGGCACCTGTTGCTCGGGGCTCATGGAGGGCGCACGTGCGAGTAGGATTTGAAACTTCTCCAAGCATACGTCGACGGAGTAGATCTATTTAAGTGAGACGAGGTCGCTGAGAGGGTTACCGCACAGAGGCGGCCCGTATCACAAATTATAAGCGACTTTGAAGTCATCCTACATCAAACAGGGTCTCTCCTGCTGCAACTGCGTAAACCATAGTTTGGCGGAACCCATGCGGTGAAATTAGGCCACCCTGATGTAGTCTTCCCACTGTGTGCGCTGGTTTGAGAAGTATTTGTAGTGTGTAAGCCACGCGAGAGGGTCCTCACAACCGTTGAAAATGGGAAAAGCCTATTTTCACGGAGCGGAGGACGCCACTTCCTTCTGAGCGAAGGCCGAGGGAGGTGGGTAGGGGTGGTCGTGTTTCCCATCATGTGAGGAGCCTCATGCAGTTCGCTGTGAGGGGAGGGAGACTTTCCGTTGAGGCAAGCAGTGGGCTACTATTTTGGCGGCATTGGACATTATCATCTTGTGCAACATTTCCATAACTGGAGTGAGACCGCCTTCCTCTACGGAAGGCGGAAGGCGGCTGGAGACTGAGGACCGGAGGGGTCAAAAGAAGACCCATAGTACATGACAAAAGAGGTGCACCGGAGTCCCGGACAGTGGAAGGCCAAGGAGCTAGGTGGCTGGAATCGCGTTGTCCAGGTGCGTTGAGTTCTGCACAGGAGGAAGACGAGGTCGGAGCAGGTCTCTGATGGTTGCGAGGATCCAAACGGGTCTGCTTCAATTTTCAAAGGTTAGTAAAAGTGTTGTTATAGGCAGAAATACCAAACCTGTTATTCCTTTCATATCTCACCGAGTGAGATTCAAATGTAAGTAGATGGCCCAATTTGTTCTTCATTGGTATGTAGATGGCCCAATTTGTTCTTCATTGGCAATATTCTACCTCGAAGAATTCCTCCACTCGACAACTCCGGAGACCAGTGTAGGATCCTCTGTGCCGCCATAATTTGAAAATTCTAATCTGGTTAGTTTGGGTGCGACACTCTTGGGCAAGGAATTAACAATCCTATGGATGATGAGAGAGTAACGTAAATATGGTGCAGAACGAGTTTACGCAAATGCGGGCAAGTAGTTAAGTGTGAATATGCATTTGGGCTTTTGGAGTTAATATAGGCAACAAACCCTTGGAATTATATGTGATTTTATAGTTGATTTTTACGTGGTAACAAGGGGTGTTCTTACATAGGGTCCCACCCACACTATTTTTTTTTTAAAATCATCAATAGAAATTAAATAATTTTTTGTTTTTAAATATATTGTATATTGTATTTATTCATTAAATTTTCAATAAATCATAATTGACATAGTATTCATACTCTCATTGTTTTAAGTGAAAGATTATAAATTCTATTTTCCGTGAAACTATAATCTTATTGATTTTTTACACAAATTTATTCATTAAAAAATTTAGACATATTTTTCTACAAGAGATTATACAAAATTTCATTAAAAAATGGACATAATATAAACAAATGTCACATTAATATAACATAGACATGTTTTTATACTAGTTCATTAAATATATTTTTTTGAATAAATTAATACTCCGCCCACAAAAAAATTCTGTATCCACCAGTGATTAATGATAATGAGCTTCTTTATTCAGCTGAGTAAAGTTTTACATGATTAAAATCAGTAAGTAGTTTATTAATTATTGTTTAAAATTTCTTTAGAATATCTTATATGCTTATCATAAATGTTCATTATTGTACAACCCCGTATTCGCAAGAGTGGGGTCCCCCCGGCAGGCATATGACCAGCTATGCTTTTTTAAGTTTTTTGATGGGTTTGACACTCTTGGTGGCCAATTTAGTGTGAATCTGTGTTTTATACTACTAGGGGGGATAAAATATTTTTCTCCCCCGGCCCCCTCGGGGGGTCACCCAGCCCCAGGCCGCCGAGTTCAACCCAGGCCGCTGAGTTCAGCCAGGCCGCCGAGTTCAACCCAGGCCGCCGAGTTCACCCAGGTCGGCGAGTTTAGCCAGGCCGCCGAGTTCAACCCAGGCCGCCGAGTTCAGCCAGGCCGCCGAGTTCACCCGGGCCGCCGAGTTCAGCCAGGCCGCCGAGTTCAGCCAGGCCGCTGAGTTCAACCCAGGCCGCCGAGTTCACCCAGGCCGCCGAGTTCAACCCAGGCCGTCGAGTTCAGCCAGGCCGCCGAGTTCAGCCAGGCCGCCGAGTTCCACCCAGGCCGCCGAGTTCACCCAGGCCGCCGAGTTCAACCCAGGCCGCCGAGTTCACCCAGGCCGCCGAGTTCAACCCAGGCCGCCGAGTTCAACCCAGGCCGCTGAGCTCGGCCTTAGCCGCCTACTCGCCCGGCCTCAGCTCGCCTTGCCGTCTGCTCGCCCGGCTCGAGGGGTTGCCCCTGGTGGATTGCATTTAGCTGTTTAGAACAGCGGAATTTGGCTGTTGGCAGACCAATTTGGGGGCATTTCAGTAATTTCAAAGCAGCGGAGGCTGATTATTGGCAGGTCATTCCCAGAAAACTATAAATAGACCCTTGAGGGTGCCTTGGAGAGGATGACTTCTTAGCCACTTGAACCCCCTTGCTTTCTTCCTCCAATGCACCTAGCTCAAGCATTGGCTAGGGAGGGGGAGACCTCAAAGGTCTTCCGGGTGTGAGGTGGGACCTCCACGCTAGAGCCGAGGGTCTGTTCCTAGTTTCCTGAGCCTTTGGTCCGTGACGTTCTCCTGAGTGTAGTAGGTGCGAGGTCACCCCTTTCTTGGGACCCCGAACTCCACAGAGACCAAGTTTTTGGTTTCAACATTTTGGTGCTGTGAGCGTGGAGAGTGACCAACACAGAAGATCTCGGGAGAGTGTCATGGCTGGAGATCAGGGAGGTAGTGATGATCTCGGCGAGCTCCCCAACCCAGGACCCTTTGTCGGGAGGGAATAATTCATGGCGTCCATCCAAGACATCATTGAGATGCTGCGAAGTATAGCTCCTTTAGGTAACTGCTCAACTCCCACCCCTCAGGGCTTAGCTCCCAGAGGTCTTGGCGAGACTGCTCCCAGGGTTCTCGGCGAGCTGTCTCCCAGGGACCTAGGCGAGATGACCCCAACAGGGGGAGAAGGAAGTGCACCAGGAAGAAGGCCCAAGAAGGAGAGGATGAGAGATGGGGTCGAGCGAGACCTCATCGGCCGGGAGTTGTTCTCCAGCCCGGCGAGTGCCATCCTTCCAGGCGAGCAGGTCGCGCGAGTAGAGGTGGCGAGACCACCCCCTATGGGGTCACACTTCAGCGAGCTGATCATCTCAGCTCCCGTTCCCGAGGGGTTCAGAGAGCCCGACATGACTTACTTTACCGGGAAGGATGATCCCGTCCAGCACCTGCAGTGGTTTGAGGATGCCGTCTCCATCAGGCCGATGACAGATGCCTTCAAGTGTCGCCTCTTCGCGATCACGTGGAAGGACAAAGCAAGGGACTGGTTTCATCAACTCCATCCGAGGTCGATCTATGGGTTCGAGGACTTGAGCCGGAGCTTTCAGCTTTGCTTCTCCACCTCGAAGAAGAGGAAGAAGAGTCCTGAGTCCATCTTCCTGATAAGTCAGGGGGCCGAGGAGTCGCTGACCCGTTACGTTGATAGGTTCTAAGAGGAGATCCTGGATATCCAGGAGATGTCGGGGTATGCCCTCCAAATGACGTTCACAGTGGGGTTGCGCAAGGGGTTCTTCAAGATGAGCCTGACTCGAAAGACCCCCATTCCTTAGAGGAGCTGATGGAAAGGGCGGCTGAGGAGATAGCCATGGAGGCGGCCAACCCGACATTTGTCAAGAAATTGGCAAGGCTAACAGAGGCGGAGCCGAAGGAGCAAGGCGGCTCGAGGCATCAGGAGGGAAGACGGAGGGAGGAGCAGAGAGCTCTGGGGTTCCAGGGACAGGAGGGTCCGGAGCCAGGTTGGAGGCAGCAGGGAGGACCTGCCCATGGTCCAGGAAGAGCTCTCATCCAGGGTGGGGGGGACTTTCAGGGAGGCCAAGGAAGATACAACATCCAAATGCAAGCCCCTAGGCAGCTCCTACCCCCACCGCAGCAAGAGATGACGATCGGTCGAAGGGAGAGGAGGAACCACGCGGGAAGAGGAAGAGTCAGGGTAGAGTTACCCTACTGTGAGTTCCACCAGGAGGAGGGCCATGCAACAGCTACTTGCCCCGAATTCCAGGAGTTGAGAAGGACAAGAGCTCCGGCTCCACAGCCTCACCAACCGCAAGATTCGGTACGGATTGAAGAAGTCCAACCCGAGGCAGCAGGGGAGAGGTGTGAGGATAAGGTTGATGTGGGCACCCGGGTAGGGATCCCATGATTCACGAGGGAAGAGGAAGGTAGTGAAGTGGATCATCTCTTGTAATGAACTTTGCTTGCGTTGTGATCCGTGCCTTAGCTCCGAGATGATTCCGCTGACCAGGCTCCCACTAGCTGGCAGGGCAGGTTGATCTCTCGTGGAGGCTAAGTCCTTTTAGCTCCGAGATGATTCCGCTGACCAGACTCCCACTAGCTGACAGGGCAGGTTGATCTCTCGTGGAGGCTAAGTCTTTTTAGCTCCGAGATGATTCCGCTGACCAGGCTCCCACTAGATGACAGGGCAGATTGATCTCCCGTGGAGGCTAAGTCCTTTTAGCTCCGAGATGATTCCGCTGACCAGGCTCCCACTAGCTGGCAGGACAGGTTGATCTCTCGTGGAGGCCAGATCCTTTTAGCTCCGAGATAATTCCGCTGACCAGACTCCCACTAGCTGGCAGGGCCGGTTGATCTCTCGTGGAGGCCCGATCATTTTAGCTCCGAGATGACTCCGCTGACCAGGCTCCCTCTAGCTGGCAGGGCAGGTTGATCTCTCGTGGAGGCTAAGTCCTTTTAGCTCCGAGATGACTCCGCTGACCAGGCTCCCACTAGCTGGCAGGGCGGGTTGATCTCTCGTGGAGGCCAAGTGTTTTCTACCCCGAGGACCGTCTCGTCACCCAGGCTCCCATTAGCTGGCGTGACAGGTTGACCCCTCGGGGAGGCCAAGTGTTTTCTACCCCGAGGACCGTCTCGTCACTCAGGCTCCCATTAGCTGGCGTGACAGGTTGACCACTCGGGGAGGCCAAGTGTTTTCTACCCCGAGGGCCGTCTCGTCACCCAGGCTCCCATTAACTGGCGTGACAGGTTGACCCCTCGGGGAGGTCAAGTGTTTTCTAGCCCGGGGAGGATCTCGCCACCCAAGCTCTCATTAGTTGGCAGGGCAGGATGACCCCCCGTGGAGGTTGCATGAACTCAACTCAAGGAAATTACACTCAGCGAATACGTTGGGTTGGATTTTTCTTTCCGAGTTTGTGCCAACCTTGACAAGAGAGGGGATTGTGTACAACCCCGTATTCGCAAGAGTGAGGTCCCCCCGACAGGCATATGACCAACTATGCTTTTTAAGCTTTTTGAGGGGTTTGACACTCTTGGTGGCCAATTTAGTTTGAATCTGTGTTTTATACTAGTAGGGGGGATAAAATATTTTTTCCCCCCGGCCCCCTCGGGGGGTCACCCAGCCCCAGGCCGCCGAGTTCAACCCAGGCCGCCGAGTTCAGCTAGGCCGCCGAGTTCAACCCAGGCCGCCGAGTTCACCCAGGCCGCCGAGTTCAGCCAGGCCGCCGAGTTCAGCCAGGCCGCTGTGTTCAACCCAGGCCGCCGAGTTCAGCCAGGCCGCCGAGTTCAGCCAGGCCGCATTGTTCAACCCAGGCCGCCGAGTTCACCCAGACCGCCGAGTTCAACCCAGGCCGCCGAGTTCATCCAGGCCGCCGAGTTCAGCCAGCCCGCCGAGTTCAACCCAGGCCGCTGAGTTCACCCAGTCCGCCGAGTTCAACCCAGGCCGTCGAGTTCACCCAGGCCTCCGAGTTCAACCCAGGCCGCCGAGTTCAACCCAGGCCGCCGAGCTCGCCCCTAGCCGCCTACTCGCCCGACCTCAGCTCGCCTTGCCGCCTGCTCGCCCGGCTTGAGGGGCTGCCCCTGGTGGACTGCATTTAGCTGTTTAGAACAGCGGGATTTGACTGTTGGCAGACCAATTTGGGGGCATTTCAGTAATTTCAGAGCAGTGAAGGCTGGTTATTGGCAGGCCATTCCAAGAAAACTATAAATAGACCCTTGAGGGTGCCTTGGAGAGGATGACTTCTTAGCCACTTGAACCCCCTTGCTTTCTTCCTCCAATGCACCTAGCTCAAACATTGGCTAGGGAGGGGGAGACCTCAAAAGTCTTCCGGGTGTGAGGTGGGACCTCCACGCTAGAGCCGAGGGTCTGTTCGTAGTTTCCTGAGCCTTTGGTCCGTGACATTCTCCTGAGTGTAGTAGGTGCGAGGTCACCCCTTTATTGGGAACCTGAACTCCACAGAGATCAGGTTTTTGGTTTCAACAATTATATTTTTTTATTTAATAAAAAAATGACGCCTTTATAAAGAGTAGAGTACCAAATCAGTAAATCTGAAAGTTTACTGAAGTAGATAGCAGCAAAAATTCAATTAGCTTCAATGCGACTTTTGAATATCGTCTTCTTACAATGTTTATGATGCTGATGATGATTTTGAATCTCTGTAACCGAGTCTAAGGCGGCGTTGTGCCATTTTTCAATCCTCAAAGTTGACACCGTCTATGCTTACTCTTCGCTCTTGACAGGCAGTGATGGCCAGTGACTTCTCTATCGCACAATTTCGATTTCTCGAGCGACTTCTTGTTGTTCACGGTCACTGGTGCTATAAAAGGATAGCTCAAATGGTATGCCAAAGAGTATGATTTACTTGATCTTCTTATAGTTTCATCCCTGATTGTTGTGCGTCGATCATTTTGACATTTCAGATCTGTTATTTCTTCTACAAGAATATCGCCTTCGGTCTCACGCTATTCTACTTTGAGGCGTACACGGGCTTCTCCGGTCAGTCTATCTATAATGATTGGTATATGCTGCTGTTCAATGTCATTCTGACCTCACTGCCTGTTATATCGCTGGGTGCATTTGAGCAAGATGTATCTTCTGAAGTCTGCTTACAGGTAGGTTCAGGTTTCTTCAATTTGAGTTCCCTTGTTGGCTTTGATTATTATTTTACATCACTTGGGAGTATTGAGTTTGGCTCCGTTTGATTCAACGTTTTTGCTCCGGTGAGTTTGGCAAAAACGCCACCGTCATGGAATGTAAGTTTGGCATGACAACGGCTATGAGTTTTGAGCATAAAAGTGGATGAAGTTCCTTAAGTGAGGTTGGACGTTCACGAACAACAGTTCATAACCACCGTGCTCACGACCGCCACCGCCGCGCCAAAACGGAGCCTTTGTATCTTATCAATTTGTTATAATAAGATGAGCTTTGTGTCTGTTTAACACGATGTTTTTGCTTCGGTGAATTTAGATAAAGAAGACGTCATCATAAAATATGTGCGACATGGCAACGGTTATGACTGCCACCAAGAAAAAAACACTAATTTTGAACGTAGAAGTGGGGGAGTTACATGGGTGATGTGGGGCGTTCATGAATGACGGTTCATAACCATTTCGTTCATGATCGTTGTCCCCGTGCCAAAGCGACCCTAGTCTTTGTTCGGTTCACACTCCCCAGGTTAAGACATTACCATGAGTAAAATACAAAGGGAGAATATGTTTCTGACTTGCGCTCTACCTAAAGGTCCGTTCGGTTAAACGAAACTATAGCCTTTGAAATTGGAATTAGGGTCGAATTCCAATGAAAATAGACCTTCAATTCTAATTTCATTGCCTCAATTCCATCCAAGCGAACGGACCATAAAGCTTTATTATGTATGCTGGACATGCCACGTGCTCTAGTTCTCTGAAGAAGCCAGAGCCATGTTCAGAATCCTTATAGAATGCGTCCACATCCATCGGAATGTTTTTGCTCCTCTTGTTATTGGATTACAAGCCGAACCTGTTGGGGTGATTCCTTGAGATCTATGCTAAGACATGAAATCGTTTAGTCGAAACATGAAGATAAAGAATTGAAGCAGAAACCTATCTGACTCTACGAAATGATATGAAGGCGGCTATGGATCTTCCAAGTCTGCGAAGCTCTGAGGAAGAAGAATGTTCATGTAAAAATGAACTGTGCATATAAATATTAAATGTAATTAACCCTATTAATCACAAGATTCATTCGGGAAAGTGCGCATTAAATCTTAACCTGAAAAATGTGAATTGCTGCCAAAATTCTTTGATTCAACCTTCCTTTGATGCTTCCTGCAGTTCCCAGCACTGTACCAGCAAGGATCAAAAAACCTGTTCTTCGACTGGTTCAGGATCTTCGGTTGGATGGCGAATGGGCTCTACTCTTCACTCGTCATCTACTTCCTAACAATCAACATACTCGGTGTTCAAGCTTTCAGAGCCGGGGGACAAACCACAGACATGGCTGCGGTTGGGACGGTCATGTTCACGGCAATCATCTGGACTGTTAATATGCAGATCGCGATGAAAATGAGCCATTTCACGTGGATTCAGCACCTCTTCGTGTGGGGAAGCATCGCGACCTGGTATATCTTCCTGCTCGGCTACGGTTATTCGTCCCCGCTATTTTCGGGTGCGGAGTTCCACATCCTCATCGAGTTCATCGGGCCGGCTCCCATCTATTGGTTTGTCACTCTTCTGGTGGCGGCGGTCTGCAACCTCCCCTACCTCGCTCACATCTCGTACCAGCGGACGTTTCATCCGATGGACCACCACGTGATTCAGGAGATCAAGTACTTGGGGAAGGATGTCGAGGACCAGCGGATGTGGAAGAGGGAGAAATCGAAGGCGAAGGAGAGGACGAAGATTGGGTTTTCGGCGAGGGTGGACGCGAAGATGAGGCAGTTGAGGGGAAGGTGGCACAAAAAAGTGTTGACTCTGAATGTGGAAACTGTTATATAGCATGCCGATTTCTTTGGTCCTTTTTTTCTACGTTTAGTAGGTTTTGTTAATGGTTTCATTCATTCATGTTGTACTAGTTTGCGTTCATGTCATACATCCGGTGGAATTAGGGTTCTTAGAGGAAATTTGTATACCGTGTTTTTACAACTAGGCCAGATTGATCCAAAGTTTTGTACATTAATTTCTATATATATATAAAGCCTTTGGTCGACCTAGGACCATAGATCAATTGTAGCCTAAGCCTTGTGACTTGCAGTGCTGGCCGAGAGATGAACTGCAGGGGCGAGTCTGAAGCTGCCGAGCAGCTGCTGGTTGGAGGGTCGTGCGTCTCACATGCTGCACTTCACAGATGAATACATGAAAGATTCTGAAGACGGCGAAACATAATAGGATTAATCAACAGCTCAATTGAATTCATCACATTGAATGATTCTCCATTAATAACAAGCAAATCACAAAGAAGATAGATTGCCAAGGCAACAAAAATCAGTGCTAAGAGGAAGAAGTCTGAAGAGACCGATGACAAGTCGTAGTTTAACTTGAGCTAGAGTTCTAAAGGAAGAGAAGAAAAAAAATTCAGTTCAAATTTTCCATACCACATTTCTCCACTCCCGCCAACTATTTATGCACAGTAATCCCGTGGAATTACAAAAATATCCATCAGAAGGAAACATCAACTACCTTAGCTAACATTCCCACCGAACTCTTATGTTAATGTGTTAATGTATTTGTTAAATATTATTTAATTATGTACATGTTTAGTCTCACACCGTCTGTGGTGTTTTCTTATTCTTGTTGAGTCCTATATGTAAACCCCAAGGGTAATTCTTCAAATGGGCTGAATACAATTCTTTTTGACTCTAACATGGTATCAGAGGGAGGTTCTAACTACCTTTTTTTTCGCTCTCACAAATCTGCTCACACCATCTAGAAATCACGCTCTGCCCTCTGTCCGCGAGCCGTCTCGCCAACCCTCGGTCTCGCCAACTAGCCAGGATTCTGCCAGGATCGCCGATCTCACCCTCGCTGTCTTAAGAGCAATCAGTTTCACCAGTCTCGCCTCCGCCGGTCTCGTTGGTTTTGCTCACCGACTCTGCCTGAGCTCGCCGACTTTGCCTGAGCTCGCCGACTCTGCATCAGCTCACCAACTCTGCCCTCGGCCTCAACTCGTCGGCCTCCGCCTCAGCTCGCGAGCCCACCAACTCCAGTTACTCCCCTTTCTTTAGCTCGCCCCGTCTCCATGGCCGCCCCTCTGATCTTGCCACCTCTGAAGGCAACATCCTTCCAACTCGCAACCACCAACGATTGGTCTGATTGGGCTCTTACTGTCGAGGCCACCCTCACCTTTGGGATCACATCAGTGGTGCCCCTTCCAGTGGCGGAACTATGATTTTGAAGTTGCACGGACACCATCTAAGTACTGTCAATTCGGAGGGTTCGGGGGGCAGCGCACACAAAATTTTTTTTTTTTGCAAAGATATTTTTGTAAGGAAAATATTGAACACAATATTACAATCAAAAATTGAACATAAAATTACAAAAGAAAGATTTAGATCTGAAAAACTTACAATTTAACATGATACTTTCTGTTGACACATGTTCTGAAAACGTGAAATAATAGTTTCTGTTGTAATAGTATCGACAATTTCTTTTTCAATGTAAGCAACCAAACAATCATTCATCCATTCATCCCCCATTCTATTTCACAACCGATTCTTTATGATTTTCATTGTAGAAAACGTTCTTTCAACAGTAGCTGTAGCAACTGGTAAGAGGCAAACCAACTTCAACAATCTAAAAACTAACTGATAGTGATTATCTTTTTTTTAATTCAACCATTTTTTTTACGTCACTAATTCCATTAACATCAGAAAATATGTCTGTTGATGTAGATCGCATATCAAAAATATATATGTTAAGTTGTTCTTAAAGTAACTGCAACTCTATTGACGTAAAATCATACGGATATAATGCAGAAGAAGAAGAAGAATTCTATTGACGTGAAATCTGGACTGAAATCACTCCAGATTTCACTGTAAAATCTGTCTAGATTTCAGTCCAGATTTCAGATTTCTGTGAAAGAAGAAGCAGAAGAATGCCGAGCTCGATATTTATTCTTCTTCGTCGAGCAGTCGAGCTCGACATTTTTCGTCGAGCTCGACTGCTCGACGAAGAATGTCGAGCTCGACGAAAAATGTCGAGCTCGACATTCTTCGTCGAGCAGACGAACTCAACATTTTTCGTCGAGCAGTCGAGCTCGACATAGTCGAGCTTGACATTTTTTGTCGAGCTCGACTGCTCGACCAAGAATGTCGAGCTCGACGAAAAATGTCGAGCTCGACATTTTTCGTCGAGCCCGCGGAATTACAAAAAATATTTATCATAGGAAACATCAACTACCTTAGCTAACATTCCCCCCAAACTCTTATGTTATTGTGTTAATGTATTTGTTAAATATTATTTAATTATGTACATGTTCAGTCTCACACCATCTGTGGCGTTTTCTTATTCTTGTTGAGTCCTATATGTAGACCCCAAGGGTCATTCTTCAAATGGGCTGAATACAATTCTTTTTGAGTCTAACATGGTATTAGAGGGAGGTTTTAACTACCTTTTTTTCGCTCTCACAAATTTGCTCGCGCCATCTAGAAATCGCGCTCTGCCCTCTGTCCGCGAGCCGTCTCGCCAACCCTCGGTCTCGCCAACTAGCCAGGATTCGGCCAGGATCGTCGATCTCACCCTCGCTGTCTTAAGAGCAATCGGTTTCACTAGTATCGCCTCCGCCGGTCTCGTTGGTTTTGCTCACCGACTCTGCCTCAGCTCGCCGACTCGCCAGCCTCGCCAGCTTGTCGGACTCTCCGGCCTCGCGGACTCTGCCTGAGCTCGCCGACTTTGCCTGAGCTCGCCGACTCTGCCTCATCTCACTAACTCTGCCCTCGGCCTCAACTCACCGGCCTCTGCCTCAGCTCGCTATAGCCCACCAACTCCAGTTACTTCCCTTTCTTCAGCTCGCGACGTCTCCATGGACGCCCCTCTGATCTTGTCACCTCTGAAGGCAACATCCTTCCAACTCGCAACCGCCAGCGACTGGTCTGATTGGGCTCTTACTGTCGAGGCCACCCTCTCCTACCGTGACCTCTGGGATCACATCAGTGGTGCCCCTCTCACCTATGCAAGCTCTATCTCTGCTAGCACTTCGTCAACAGCACTGTCAGCACCATCGCAGACACGATCACTCTTGATGATGGCACTCTATGGTGGCATCACGATCAAGCCATCCGGGCCTACATCCCGGAGTCTGTTGCCCGACCGCTCCTCACCTCCATCGGTCATCTTCCCTTGGCCCGTGCCATGTGGGAATACCTTCGAGATCGGTTTGTACCCCGTAGTGGAGCTCGTCGTCATCGCCTTATCTGTGACTCTCAGTCCGCACGTCAGGAAGGGCAGTCTATTCAGGACTTTTTCACCTTGATGAGTACCATCTGACATGAGTTGGACTCCTTGATCCCTCTAGCATGCGGTCGTCCTCGCTCCTTGGATTTTCAGTGCCACCTCTCAGAGGGTCATCTCCATCAGTTCCTCGCTGCTCTGTGTCCCGAATTTGCTCTTCTCGCAGCCCAGCTCCTTCATCGGGCCCCTCTTCCCAGCTTGGATGATGCACTGATTGCCCAACTTGATGAATAGACCCACCTCTGCCCTCACGTGGTCCTCCCACCTGCTCTTGGGATTGACACTGCGCTTGCGATTCGCCCACACGACGACTCCATTACTTGCCCAAACTGCAAAAAGACGGGGCACATAAAGTTCGAATGCCCCACTCGTCCCCCTCACCCTGATGAGCACAAACACCATGACAACCGCCATGACGGCCGTGGTCGGGGATGTGGTCGCGGTCCGGGCTCTCTTATCTCGCGCCCTCATCATACAACAACATCTGCTGCAGATTGTCTACACTGTCTTGAGGAGCTACTCCTTCAGTCTCCCCTGCTTCAACTCAACGCCTTTACTAGCTCCTCTGATGCCCATAGCCTATCAGCTGCTTCTGCTACAACTGTTGTTCGGGTTCCAACAACTGCACCTTGGTATTTTGACTCGGGGCATCCTGCCACATCACCGCCGACTGCAGTACCCTCACCAACTATTCCTTCACCCCCACTCACCTTCGGGTCACCACTGCTGATGGGGGTTTTATCCCTATTCTGCAGTCTGGCTCGATCACCCCGACCTCTGGTCACGCTGGTCGCCTTACCCTCTCGAACATCCACCATTCTCCCCACCTACACATGAACCTTATTTCTGTCAGCTCTCTTTGTGACCTTAGCCTAACTATTTTATTCTCTTCCTCCGATTGTGTTGTACAGGATTCACGGACGGCTCTGAGGATTGGACAGGGCCGTAGGACGGGTGGCCTGTATCAGATGGAGTATCTTCATGCTCTACCATCCTTATCCTCTTCAGCTTATGCTCTTTCTGTCACCTCTGATGCTGACTTGTGGCATAGACGTTTAGGTCATTTGTCCAGTGACCGACTCCGAAGTGTTATCCGTTCTAGAGCTTTAGGCTGTGTCCCCTCTTCCCCTCTCTGTCTGTATGAGTTATTGTTTGGCAATCATCTTGCTTTACCCTTTTCAAGAAGTGCTTCTCAAACAACAGCCCCCTTTGAATTAGTTCATTCTGATATTTGGGGTACGATCTCGATTGTCTCTCACTCTAGGTTCTTTTATCATGTCAGTTTTGTTGATGATTTCTCCCGCTGTTCTTCGGTTTATCTTCTGCGGCAACAGTCCGAAATACCCACTATTTATCGCTCGTTCACCGCAATGTTTTACACTCAGTTCAGGCATCAGATCAAGACCTTTCGCTCCGACTGCTCTTAAGAGTTCCTCTCATCCAGCATGCGTGACCTCAATCAATCTCATGGCACACTTCATCAACAATCTTGCCCGCACACCCATGAACAAAATGGGGTCGCTGAGCAGAAACATCGTCACAACATTGATACTGCTCATGCTTTTCTCATATGCACATCTGCTTCTCATTCCTTCTAGGTTGAAGTTGTCCTCACTGTCGTTCACCTAATCAACATCACTCCCTCTTCGGCCCTCTTTGGCAACACTCCGTATGAACGACTATACTCTCGCCCACCGAATTACACCTATCTCTGCACGTTTGGGTGCAGCCGTTTTGCTCTCCTCCCAGCTCCTGAACGCCCCAAACTCTCCGCTCTCTCGGTTCGTTGTGTTCACTTGGGTCACAGTCCTCACCACAAAGGATATCGTTGTTACGACCCAGTGACTCACCGCTGTACAACCCCGTGTCTGGCGAGTGAGGTCGCCAAGAACCACACCGGGCGGTCCAGATCGTCCAAGCAACATGCAAGCCCCGCAAAGGACTGAAGATTGTGGGCGAGCTCGACAAGGAGATGCCGAACCCGAGCTCGGCATTCGTCTACCGCGAGCTCGGTATTCCCCGAGCTAGACCAGAATCGTCAAGCTAAGGTCGACTGATGGCGACCAATGGATGGGCGAGCTCGCCGTCCCAGCCCGCGCCCTCGCAGAGGAGCTCGGCAACGGCAGGCGAGCAGGATCTGCCGAGGTGGCCAGGCTCCCCAGCTCGCCCAGATATACGAGTTACTTTTTACTGTTTTGCCCCCGTTGGTCTACCCATAGCCCTTCAAAACAGCGGAGTTTGACTGTTGGCAGACCTGACCAAGGGTTTTTTTGGTAATTTCAGGTCAGTTCAGTTTGGTTATTGGCAATTCAGATTCTAAAAACTATAAATAGGACCCAAGGGGTACCCCAGAAGGCATGCTTCCTGTGCTCTCCTGATCCAGTTTTCAAGTGCTTTCTGAGGGTACCTTAGCTTGGCCTCTGGCTAAGGAGGGGAAGCGTTCTCAAATCTTCTGGGTGTGTGGTGGGTCCTCCCCGCCGAGCCCTTAGGTCGGTTCCTCTTGTTTCTTCTGTTGTTTTGCTTGCAGGAGCGAAGTAGGTGCGCGACCACCCCTTCCCCGAGGGCGAACTCCACAGTAGACCGATTTTCGGTTTCAACATTTTGGTGCGGTGAGCGTGGATCGTGGTCACTGCAGAAAAGCTTCAGCGAGCCCGATGACAGGAGGACAGGGATCTGACAGGACGGACTCGCCGCCCCCCCCCCCCCCCCCCCCCCCCCGCCTCTCGCCACAGTGAGGATGTTCGAGGATTTCAGGAGTGAGGTGCTGAACCTCGTCAAGTTCGCACTCGGCACGCGGGCCGAGTGCTCGACTCCAGCAGCCCAGATAGCAGCCGCCCCCTCTCTGGGTGAGGACGCCCCCGACAGGCGAGCTGGGAAGGAGGTGGCCGAGGAAGGCCGGTGGTGCGACCTCCCCGGGCACGAGTTCTTCCCTGGCTCGGCAAGCCGAGCCGGTTCGGCGAGCTGGGCTCGCGAGACTCGCCAGCTCGCCCGGTGGGGGAGGAAGCCCCTTCAGTGACTTGGTTTCCTCCGCCCCAGTTCCAAATGGGTTCAGGGAACCCGAAATGTCCTACTACACCGGGAAGGGAGACCCGGTTCAGCACGTTCAATGGTTCGAGGATGTGGTTTCAATCCGGCAAATGTCGGACGGGTTCAAGTGCCGACTCTTCGCTATCACCCTCAAGGAGAAGGCAAGGGAGTGGTTCCAGCAGCTACCGGCCAGCTCCATCTACTGCTTCGAGGACCTGCGCCGGGGATTCATGCTGAGGTTCACTACCTCGAAGAGGAGGAAGGAGTTAGAATCCCTGTTCCACATCTAGCAGGAGGTGAATGAGATGTTTGGGAGCTACGTGGATCGGTTCCAAGAGAAGGTTACTCAGGTCCAGGAGATGTCGGGTTATAGTTTGATGATGACCTTTACCCTGGGCCTGCAACAGGGATTCTTCAGGATGGAGTTGAAGAGAGTTCCCCCCTCTCCTACGAGGAGCTGATGGAGAGGGCGGCGAGAGAAGTTGACGGGGAGACGTCAAACCCAGAATTTGCGCGGAAGCTGGCCAGGTGGGCCACGAGGAGGAGAAGGAATCGAGAGGAGGAAGGGGACAGGAAGAGAGGAGAGGAGAGCCCCGGCAGAGGGAGCAGAGGCAGCTCCAGGGGCCGCAGCAGCCTAGGTGGGGGCGTCAGGAACCCGACCGTCGGCTGGGCTGGAGGCCCGAGTGGCAAGGGCAGGGGCCACAGAGAGGATACCCAGGAAGGGATCTCCATCAATGGGGGGCAAGATCAATTCCACCCCCCGGGCTGGAGGCAGGCCCAGAGGCCCCGACTCCCCGATCAAGAAGAGGCTATGGCCATAGCCTTGGGGGAGAGGAGGAGAGTAGCAAGGCGGAGGAGGAGAGAAGTTAGGGTGGAGATGCCCTATTGCGACTTCCATCAGGAGGAGGGGCACGCCACGACCACGTGCCCAGAGTTCCTTGAAATGAGAGGGAACAGGGAACAGCAGCAGCAGCAGCAGGGGCGCCAGGAAGTGAGGATCGAGGAGGTCCTGCCTCGGGTAGAGGAGGACTGTTGCGAAGACCGGGTGGACGTTGGTACACGAGGAGGGATTAGAGTGATCCACGGGGGGGGGGGGGGGGGGGGGGTCGAGGCTTCCCGAAAGGCGAGCCTCCACACCATGTATCGTCGGAGAGTTGCCTCCACATCCCAAGCCCCACCCCTAGAAGAGAGGATCACCTTCTCTAGAAGCGACATGCCGGATCACGAGGATCCATTCTGTGATGCGTTGGTCATCAAGGCAGCCATTAACAATTTTACCGTCTCTCGGATCCTCGTTGACAACGGAAGCTCCGTCAACGTCGTCTTCAAGAAGGCGTTTGACGCGATGAAGGTGGAGGCGAAGAGAGTGCTGGCCTCGGACGGACCCTTGTTCGGGTTTTCGAGGGAGAGGAAGGAATTGGAGGGAGGAGTCGGTCTCCATGTCACCCTGGGGGGGGGGGGGGGGGGGCAATCCAGGAACTGTAGGTTTGTCATTGTGGACGCCCCCAACAGTTACAATGCCATCTTCGGGAGGCCCCTTATCAGCGCCTTCCGCTGCGTCCCCTCGTCATTCCATTAGTGCTTGAAGTTCAATTCTGAGGGGATTCAGGTCAGGGTCAGGGGGGACCCCAAGGTGTCGCGGGAATGTTATGTCACCGCTATGAACTCCATCTCTTGGCAGGACGGAGCCGAGGAGATGGGGCGAAGAATGGAGGAGGCTGAGCAGGAAGCTGACAGGGAGGAGCTGGAGGTGGAGAGCTGCGCTGAGAAGGAGGCGGCATGAAGAGATCAGGAGACGGCCGAAGTGATGGCCATGGAGGAAGAGGTGGAGGTGGAGGTCCCTGTTCCGGAAGAAAGGGATGCTGAAGGATGGGGGGAGCAGTCCAGGTTGGAGGCTGCAGAGGAAGTGGTGGAGTTGGAGATCCTCACCCGTGGAGGCAGGGTGGAGAAGGTCCGCGTCAGCGGAGGGCTGACCCCGGAAGACCAAGGCAGTATGCTGGAGTGCATCCAGAAGAATGTGGACATCTTCGCATGGAACGCCGCGGAGATGCCGGGGGTTGACGCGGATGTGGCCTGTCACCGCCTCAACCTGGACCCGGGAATACGCCCCATTCAACAAAAGAAGAGGTCCACCACGGACAAGCTGTCAGAGCCCATCAGAGAGGAGGTGACAAAGCTTCTCAAGGCCGACTTCGTGTCCGAAATCCAATACCCCGGCTGGGTCTCCAATGTGGTCATGGTCAAAAAGGGAGACGGCCGGTGGCGAATGTGTATCGATTTCTCTTTACTTAATAAAGCTTGTCCTAAGGACTGTTATCCTTTGCCTCGGATCGACGCGCTGGTTGACTCAGCCGTTGGTTTTTTTGTAATGAGTTTTCTAGATGTTTTTTCAGGTTATCATCAAATCAGGATGCACCTGATACGTCCATTTTGGTTCTACGTAATCACGCAAGTGCACGTGTCGAATCAAGTAATAAAATGATGAGTTGAGTTATCGTTTCTAGAGGAAGTGCAACGTTAGTGCTCGTAATTACTATCCTTACCCGTTCCTTGAATCCAAGTGGGGTACCTTTTTTAGTAGATTAAATTGATAGAAACAAAAACTTAAACAAATAATGATAAAACTAAACACGATTCTTGGAGAATACTTTTATCAAAGTTGAAGAAATGATCTTGTATGTTGTTTTTCCTTGCCTATTGTGACGAGATTTTTAGTTATCTTTAATGGTTCTCTTCATTACTATCTTGCATCGATTTTAGAGTAGATTTCATCATCTCTCGATCTCAGAAATCCGTTTAACCTAATTCACATAGTTATCTCTAACTTAGGTAGAATGTGAATAACATAAAGTATAAAAATCAATGATGCTAACTCAAGAGGAAATCTCTTTTTCTCTTGACGCTATATTGGAGTTTATGCCACACTTACGCCACTTCTCTCTCGAATCTTGCAGCGCAGTAAAAAGGTGGAATCTTGATTTAGAAAACTACGCAACTCCTCTCTCGAATCTCGCCGCGTAGAATAACAGATTCAACCCTAGATTAGCATAACTTCTCTCTCGAATCTCGTCATGATAATTAGAAGATGACCACCGCGTTCATGATCGCCACCACCGTGCCAAATGAAGCCCAAGTTTTATAATCCCATGCTATAACATTTCCTTGCAACGCCTCTCCATCTCAACCTTCTAGGGGAAGGGACACATTCTATGATGGTGACGTTTTTGTCTGAACTCACAGGAGCAAAAATAAAAAAAAAATCAGGCCAAACAGAGTCTAAAAATGAACAATATCCCCATCAAACCGCCCAGCTAAAAGTTAATGAATATACTAGGCTTTGTTTGGCACGGCGTTTAGAAAACTGCACGACGTGAATTATCAAGAAGCCGCGCCAAACAACAATTCCGCCCCCTCCAGTGCAAACAGCCCCCGCCCTGAAATCACGAAATTCCCGCGATTCGCAGTCGTGAAAAAATCTCACAACTCAAAACTGCGGGCTGCGATTCACAAAACTCCTCCCGTGCTGGGATGACATCGCACGCTGCCTCCGCCTTCACTGGAACAACTGCTACTTCGGCGCTGCTGCTTCTGCTGAATGAAAATGACAGAAGCTGAGGACGAGCCAGAGGAATCAGGGCTACCGTTCTCCTCGTCGACACTGCTCATTCTCTTCCTCCTCTCCGCGAATCTTTGAATATGTCCAGTCCAGGTCCTGCTCGAAGAAATCCACCCTTCAGGATTAGCCAGAAATGGTGAAACCGGAGTGCATCTTGTGTGCTTCCTGTAGCTTGGAAACAGAGAATATTTGGAGGCTGGAGGACGAAAATGCTCTTCTTCTCCAACTCTTCCGCCGAAGAAGGACGCCGATGAATTGGGGCTTTTATTAATCTCAATTTTGATTTCTAAATTTGGAAGTCTGATTTCTGTCTTCTATTTTCGGATGAAAAAATTGTATAACTCTGGATTGGTAAATTGAATTAAACGATTGCACTGCAACCGTTGTTCTTCCAAACAGTTTCATAAATTCTATCACCACTCTGTAAAACAGCTGATTATTCTACCACCACTTCCCACCACTGCTTCTCCAGTTGCCCCCACCGCGCCAAATAAAGCCTAAATAATAATAAAAAATATCATTTTTCAGCTGAACCATCATCCAGAACACAAAATAGATCCACTCCAATTCACCCAAATGAACCCAAATGAAACAGTAGATCGCCTGCATCAATTTAGAAATTTTTTTAAAAAAGACCACAAATAAAACTAACGACGTAAATTCACAGCCAATATGGTCTTAATGCCTACACGGGAGTGGCTTCTTTCGGGTCAAAACTCAAAACTCATAACTCAACCCCTCGTGTATATTTGAATTAACAAGAAATATACATCGGGTCTGATTTTTTTTGCCCTGCCTGTTTTCTTCATTGGCCCAAATCCTCCTCCACAGCTGCTCCCGCTTCCCAAAAATTATATCTAACCTCTATTAATTTATGCCGAAACTTACAAATCCATATGCGACTATCATGCCCATACGGCGAGCGTCGACATGGAAGCGGCGCCGAGGAAGAGCGCCGCATACGATGCAACCTGCATCCGGAAATTGCAGCTCATCCGACGGCTGAGGAAGTCTGCGGCGATGAGATCGACAAGTGCCATGTAGATGAGTATACCGGCCGACACTGAATCCAGTATCCCCTCCACCACCAGAGCCCGTGCGCTGCTCGCATTGTACTGCGCTGCCAACGCCGTCCCCAACCCCACACCAGCAGGGGTAGTTATCGCAAAAAAGCACGCCATTATAGTAGCCGCCACATTCTTAAATTGTGCCTGCGCCACATGAACAACAAAAGTTTAGGTAAACAAATATTGATGGTTCACCACCAGCCATTTTCCAGTAAATGTCCCTAAGAATGCTCCCTTTGGCACAGCAGTAGCGGTCGTGAATACACTCCATCCACTTTTATGCACACAAAAATGCACCGGAAATATTTCCCAGATCCAATAGCTTTTAAAAAATGTCAAATTAGATTGTATCAGGAATATGCACATTTTCATTTAATTTACAACAGTAGTTGTTATGCAGGATAAAAGTAGTCCACCTCAGTAGATCGAATCAATAGCTTTAAAAGTGAATTTTTCATCCATTTTTATGTCAATGTTATTTAAATTATTATAAGTAACAATACAATGTACTAGCAACTAAATATATCATTAATAATTATTATTAAATGTTTATTTAATTTTAATGTAATATATTGACTTCTTTTTTAAAAAATTTTAGTAACTCACAAACTCTTATATTAAAAAGAAAAATTATCGGAAGCAAAATAACCGCAATTATATTGGACATTGTGTGTTGCTCATTGCATTGATTTAATATTGGAGGATATTGAGAAGATGTCTCATATTAGTAGAACAATAAAAAGAGAAATGACCGTAAATAATTATATTTATATTTTCCCTATACTTGTCAACATGCTAAGAAGCTTTACATGACAGTAGAGCTTGATAGACCTGCTATTACGAGATTTGTGACTTTTTTCCTTGCTCTTCAGCGCATTCATAAGTAGATGACCAATCTAAGATAGATGTTCATTTCACCTGAGTGGACATCAAGCAAATGGACAGAATAAACAAGAGATAAGCAGGTACATGACATTATGTTAATGGTCTTTTTCTAGAGTATTATTGTGTATATTTTGAAGATTTTTGGACATTTAATTCGGGTATTAAGATTGGTATATTGTCAGAAAATATCAACAATGAGTTATATCTATGAGGCTATGGATAAATCAAAAGAGACAATCATTAACTTTTTTAATGGGAAAGAGGAAAAATACAAGGATGTCCTAGAAATTGCGGATAAGAGATGAGAAAATCAGCTTAATCGACCATTGCATGCAGCGGGTCATTTTTAAATCAAAATTTCTTCTATCCAAACTCTGATATTGTAAAGCATTGTAGCGTCACTCCCTAAAACCACACGGTTAGGGGAGGAGTGACCACCCCACTTATACACCCATAACCTACGAGCACACTAGGCGGTGTGGGACTAAAATCGCCCTTTTTAGCGAGTCACAACACACGCTCAGATATCATCGTCCATTCCACATGGCGCACTCAACACCCCCCTCGCCACATGCCCCCTGCACTGATATCATGTAAAGCATTGTGGCGTCACTCCCCAAAACTACACAGTTAGGGGAGAGGTGGACCACCCTTCTTATACACTCAAGACCAACGAGCACACTAGGTGGTGTGGAACTAAACCGTCCCTTTTAGCGAGTCACATCACATGCTCGGACATCACCGTCCCTTTTAGCGAGTCACATCACATGCTCGGACATCACCGTCCATTCCACATGACGTACTCAATAGATATTGCATTACATGAAGAAGTCATAAGAGTTTTATACCCAACAATGCAAGGGATTATTTCAAATCACGACAATCAAGATAAAACTATAGACCAACTAAGCTTATTTAGAAATGTTGAAGGATTATTTATAATGCAATTTGTAGTTTGACATAAAAAAACAAAGTCCAAAGATAAATAAATTAGACATTATTCAAACAAACAATTATTTATCAAGAATTACTAATTTCTTGATATTTGTTTTTTTGACACCTAAATGGTGGCAATCATAGAGCCGATACTCCTAATCTAACTAAATTTGTTATAAAGGTTTTAAGTCTTACTTGCACTGCATCTTAAAGTGAGCATAATTAGAGTTTTTTTTGAACATGTATGTATTTAAACATTATTTTCGTAGATTAATATGTTTATATAAATATGTAACATGTCGATTATCTTCTTGATTAATTTATATCATTATATGATTAATTGTTTATTTGTTTATGTTATAAGTCTATATCTAGAAAAGAAATATGCTAGCTCAACGTCTAAATGATTTGGTATTTGTGGAATACAATCGAGAGCTGCGTCGATGATATGATTTACGTGATCGTATTGATTCAATCTCATTCAAAGATATTGACAACAACAACGAATAGTTGATAAGCAAAATGGAGGAAGATGATGAGGTTGAGCAGGATGAACAATTGGTTTTTGATGATGATTTATTGACTTGGGATTTAGTTGCTAGGGCCACTGGAGTAGAAGAGGACATCTATCAGGTGCGCTTATCCAAAGGAAAGATTGGATTGCAGCAAAAGGAATGTAAATTTTGACTATATTGAAGCAGTTCTTCCTGCCCTCAAGAATCATCACAATATCTCCATCACACCAGCAATGAGCCAAGGTAGGGTTATACATGCATGACACCAGGGAGCTACAACTACTTCAAAATGGTGAATTAAAAGAAGCACAAGTACCAGAAGTATTAAATTCAAGCAAAAGCTCATAACTTCAGTAATAGTTTAACAATTTCTTTGGCACCTAAATTGGAATCTAAGGAAGGAGAATACTTGATTTGTTGCCATGGATAATTTTAATCCAAAAGCATATAATATATTGCTCAAATTAATTTATCCATTTGACAAGCAAATAACATCCAGAAGAAACCATGATTCTAAAACAGTCAAAATATTCAAACAAATCATGCATCAATCTTTAAAGGGAAATGAATATTCAAACAAATTAAACGGTCCAGATTCACCAACCTGCGAGATACACCCTCCCAACGCGAACCCCTCGAAGAACTGGTGGAAGGACAGCGCTGCGATCAACGGCCGGATCGTGCACGGGCTCTGCGACACGCCCAGCGATAACCCGATAATAACCGAGTGCGAGACTATTCCCAGCTCCAGAATCTAAGCACCAATCTTCATAACTTCAATTAATCTAACGATGATCACAGCAGGGAAATAAATGTCTTATAAATTAGAACGCTACCTGCGAGACTACAACATGCCGCACGTGCGAGGAGACCTGGCCCTCGTCGTCATTGGTGTGCCCGTGCCCGTGCTCGTGTTCATGCACGTGCCGATGAGCCGCAGCGTGTGCGTGGATTCCCACGATGTGCATCGCGTCCTTACCGCCAGCACCGGCCTTCTCGTCGAAATCCGGCGCCACCGCCACGATCGTGTCAACTATAGAAGAATTTGACGCGGCGGCGGCGGCGGTGGCCGCCGCCGCCTTAAGACCCATCTGCTCCTCACGGTGCTTCCGCTCGTATACCTGCGTGCACACGAAGTCGATGACGAGAGTTCCGAGGGCGGCGAGCATTGCGATGAAGCCGGAGAAAGGAAAACGCCGCCATGGTGATTCCGGCAGGCAGGGGTTAGTCAGAGCAGTCTGAGCGTCGTGAAGCATATGTACGAAGCCGGTCGCAAGAATGACGCCGGCGGCGAAGGCCTTTGCCAGGACAAACAGGCTTCCATCAGTTCGGAGAAACCGTCGTTTCCGGCCAACAAGCGGAAGCGCTACCCCGACGACGCCGGACACCAGGATTGCTCCGATCGCGATCATCTTGAGATTGAAGGCCGATGCGTCATTACGGCACACGTCCCTTCCCCCGCCTCGATCATACGAGCAGCTTGAGGCCGACATCGACGCCGTCGCTTGTTGAACCATGATTTCTAATCCATTGCAGAATCAAGAGAAATTTCTTCAAAATCATCATAAGTAAACGTTTTTTTAAAAAAGTGCATCAGTAAAAATTTCTTAAAAATCATTCTTGCCTAAGAACTGGCGGGCTTGATAGCGCAGGCCACTTAAGAACAGCAGGGGCTCCGATTCCTGGGCATAGGTTGGAGATTTAGGAACAGAGGGCAGAAATCTTTATTAGAGACGAACGATCAAGGTTTAGAAAACGGAAATCCTACCTCGAGAAGAGACATCCGGGAAAGAATATATTAGTAAAGCAATAAATATGAAGCAGCGATCTCGATTGCAGCGTATTTTATTAGGGTTTTCGAAGGAGGAAGAAGAGGCGCAGAAGCGGCGGCAATGGTTTTCTAGGATTTTTTTTCTCGAGGAGTTCGAAGAGAATGTCGACATTCACTGACATTCGGAGGCAATTCCAGACTGCAGAGGAATTGCGATTCACTTAGCCACGTCAGCATATTCTTATTGGGATCGACAGTGCGATGCCGTCCGTTGGATGTTTTGGACGATTGGATTTGGGAATGGAAGGCGAGGGAATGGAAGGAGCGAGGGGCTGGTTTGAGGAAGGCCGTCGGTTTGGACACGTGTGCAGATCTGGAATGAGGTGAAATTTGGTGTTGAGAGGATGTCGACATTATGAGTACGGGAAAGCTGAGGACGGTGGAAGTCGAGTACGTAATTAATAGTTTTATACTTTAAGGGATGATTCTGCTGGGAGGGTCAAAGAGTGTGGATCTTGGCGTATATATTTTTTTGGTTATATCATATTAATTAGAAAACGATTTAATATATGAAATTAAGTTAAGATATTGACGGTTCAACATAAATAATTAAATATATGTATATAATTATATAAATACAATATTATCATAAAATTGCAATAATCCCCAAAAGAGTATTGAAGCCTTGAAGGGGGTCCAGGGAAGGTAAAGTGCAGGAAATCGGACGGACGAGATCCGCTGCATTTTATCGTAAATTGTGATCTAATAGATGTGAGGGTGCTGAGATGCGTGCACATCTAAGCGCACATATCTCAAAGCAGTGCGCGAGAAATCAAAACGTGCACGCATCTCTGTGCGATCTGAGATGTACTCGCACCCGTCCTATCTCGCGCACTGCACGGTACAGTGCATTTCCTGCACTGCACCACCCCCGTACCCCCTTGAAGGAGTCCTAACAAATAACAATAATAAGCGTACGTGCAAAAAAGACACATAGCATCAATATCATAAAATTTAATATAACCATAAAGATTCATAATAAGAAAGCCAAAATTCATAACAATTCATGGTCAAAATTTTTTCAGAACAACCCTATGAAATAGAAGACAATGGGCTATGGTATGATTAAAAATGGTAATGATAAATGATCACATTTTTAATAAATATCATAGTAATAAAAAAGTCGCTTGATATATGACCCACCTCATTCTTTTGCTTATTGTTCATGGCATCTCGCCCAGACAGGAAATGTCGACGACAATGTTCAATCTTCTTTCATTCACAACAAAATGAAATGATTTGTCATTTTTATGTCTCATGTAAACAAACTTTTGGAGAGCAGTGGGAGCGCATAATGCAAAAACATAAATGTTGATGGAACTCCCATGTGCCGATTCAACCGAGCCTATAGAACCGGCGTGCAAATCGCCATCGTCAGTGTTGGCAAGAACCGCGCCGTAACCACCCAAACCAGGCGGCTTCTTCATCGTCCAGCCCTCTGCTGACGCGCGGAGGGTCGACATCCTCGACGTCCAGATCGGGCGGTAAATCTGCCGCCCGCCTCTAACCGACCATCCACCTGAGGGAGGGGCCACCCCAAATCGGGCGGCCACCCTGGTCGCCCGATTAGGGCGGCCTCCTCCTTGCCCCGGTTAGGCATCATAATGCCGCCCGACCCTAACTTGCTCACCGGGAAATAGGGTCGCCCCAATCGGGCGGCCCCTTGCGAGCCCCAAAACACCAGAAGATGGAGACTGAGTGGTCGGTGGAGGTTGAAGCTGCTGGAGGTTGAAGTGTTGAAGCAGCTGGAGTTGTAGGGGACTGGAGTGATCGCTCGTTGGCGAGGAAGATCGAGATTCGAGGCTGGGATTCAGAACAACGATTGCGAGCCTGCGAATCCTAAATCGCTGAGAGACCGAGTCGAGGCTGAGAGGGACAGTGGGTTTCAGACTTTTGAGACATTTCCTTTGATCTTTCGGTTGAGGTTTTTGAATGGGTAAAATTATATATTAATAATATATAAAGTTATAAAACGAATATTGAAAAAAAAAAACATGACTTGTAGTTAGACTCAAAAGATAAAAATATCGTTATATATTTACTCAAGTCAAACCGAACCATTGGGCACAACGGTGTGATTTAGCTAATCCATGTATCAAACTCAAAAAAGATTAGACCAAGTCAAACCGGTGCGGTGCGATGTGGTCGGTTTTTAAGAATTTCAAGTCAAACCGAATCACACATGTGCGGTTTTCAGACCCTCGAAACCGAACCGCACCTCACCCGATCAGTTTGGTTTGAAATGGATGCAGTGGGGTACGGTTTTGTGGTTTGGTGAGATTTTCAGTTTTCATGCACCGGGCTAAAGAAAACTAGATCACAAGTTTTAACCCGAGCTTCAACACCTACTGTTCATGTTAATATATGATGAGCTGATGACTCCTATTTATAGGTTTGAGGAGGACTGTCATCACCACCTATAGCGATAAGATAATCGCTCATCATCATGTGACTATCCGCACGAGGTCGCACATGAATACAGACCCAAAAACGGTTTGCATGAGACAACTTGAAGTCACCGCGGACACATATCCAGTCCGCACAAAGCACGCAGACTCGACGAACAAGGAACAACTGAACTTGGCACAAACCGTGATCAAGTCCAAACCTACAACAGTCTATGGCGCGGACTCAACATAGGTGGACTCCGCAACCAGACCGCACAACCGACGATCTCCGAGGTCTCCAACCAACCGCGTCACTTTAGAACAAGTTCAAGGCACAATCATGAGCTCCAAATAAGTCTGCAACATGTCAGACTCGACGAACTCCAGATGAGTCCGCCACAACCTGCGGTTTAGACAAACCTAACAACCCGGACCACCAAGAGTGCTCGCCGAGCCAGACCGCGAAAGAAATCGACATCCTGACAAAGGCTACCCGTCAGGCCGCGACGGACTCTGCGGACTGTGCGGTCTGCCTTATCAGACTGCCCACACCATTTCATTCCCATTTCAACAAATTTAACAGAACTTTCTGCACAAAATAAAAATATGGGCGGCATGCCCAGTGCAACTGTAACTCAGATGCAACAGTATACCAGCCACGATGCTAATGTCGATACTTACCTGCTCTCGAGTATTCGGTCACGACTCGCAATCCCCCAAAGCGCATTATGAACTTTAGCATAAGTCGGTGCAGATATGTTATATCAGAAGATAAAGCCAAACATATATTATCACTTTCAATTAGAGAGATGTCAAGAGAGAGAAAAAAATCACGAGAACATGGACTCTTTGCATGATCTGTTGGGAATGCGAGCAACCAATCCCGACCAGAGCACATGTTTTAATTTTTGAGCGAGCAACCTGTGCGACCGCGTTCAGCGGTATGCAAGCGGAAACAACAATACAATACAGAAATAAAAGGAACAAAAAGCACAGAAAAGCACACAGAGAATTTTTACGTGGAAAACCCAACTTGGGCGAAAAACCACGGGACGATCGGAGTCCAACCCGGAAAGCCTCCACTAAAAGTGTGTGATAAACACACGCACGGATTACGTGCTTTCCCTCCACCGATCCACAAAGGATCTCCACCAGCTTTACACTACACAATACAATAAATAACAACAGAAAAACTGCAAGTTACCGACAGCGGCGGATGAGACGGATTACACAAATCCTCTCCAAGATGCCTCTTCGAATCCTTGCCAATATCTGCTCTAGATCCAATCCGTGTAGGCGAAGTACTCTTTGTCAACGTCGTACAACGACGTCCGAAAGCTCTCCCAAACTAAGACGATTGCCGCAAAAGCCTCTCTAGATCTTTCAATGCTTGAGTTTGGAGAGAAGTGGATGCCTTACCTCTCCTCCTTCATCCCTATTTATAGGTCCAAAATCAAGGAGGTAGGTGTGGTAGATGACATGTGGATGAAGCTTCCATGAAGCTTCCCTCGGTCAAAAACACATGTTATTTGACATGAAGCTTCCTTTGGACAATTTCCTGGAAGCTTCCTTTAAGAGCACATATTGAATTCCAGGTCAAAGATGGCTAATCCTCTTTCATACTTAGGAGAAAATTTATCTTAACAAATCTCCCCCTTTTCGACTAAGTGAAGAAAGTTTGTCATTCTGATAATCTTTCCCAGAGTCTTTAATTTGCCTCCCGCCAGGTCCTGCATCAATGTCTCTACATTTGATCAGCAACACCAAATTCGAGTTAATGAGACTCGAACTCAACAGTTTTTTTCCACAAAGGACGGGAACTGTACCCAACAAATCTCCTCCTTCACATCGAGGTGGAAGAAACCGCCATCCCGGCGATTCTAACGCAATGCTCGAACTTCCCCATTGACACAGTTTTGGTCAGCATGTCTGCCCCGTTGTCATCCGTGTGTACCTTCTGAAGATCAAGCTCCTTCTGCTCCAGGACATCTCATATCCAATGATACCGAGTGTCGATGTGCTTCGACCTCGAGTGGAACGTGGGGTTCTTCCCCAGGTGAATAGCGCTCTGACTGTCACACAGGAGTGTGTATCGGTCCTGAGTGAATCCAAGTTCTTTGATGAACCTCTTCATCCAGAGTAACTCCTTCCCAGCCTCAGTGACCGCAATGAACTCAGCCTCCGTGGTCGACAGTGCAACGCACTTCTGCAGCCTCGACGCCCACGAGACAGCTCCCCCTGCAAATAGAATCAAGTACCCTGACGTCGACCTCCTGGAATCCACATATCCAGCCATGTACGCATCAGTTTAGCCCAACAACTCTGGCTCACTGTCTCCAAATCTCAACTTCAAGTCTGAAGTCTCTTGCAGGTATCTCAGTATCCACTTTACTGCGCTCCAATGCTCTCTCCCAGGATTGGAGAGAAATCTACTGACTGTCCCAACGGACATGCGCAATATCTGGTCGCGTACACACCATCGCATACATAAGGCTTCCAACTGCAGATGCAAACAGAACTTTCTGCATATCCTCGATCCCCTCGGGTGTGTTGGGGCACTGATTAGCGGTAAGCCTGAAGTGAGCTGCAAGAGGCACGCTCACCTTCTTTGCCTGATCCATATCAAACCTCTGCAGCACTTTGCGGATGTACCGCTCCTGTGATAACCAAAGAAGTCTGGCTCCCCTGTCTCTGCGAATGTGCATCCCTAAAATGGTCTTCGCAGCACCCAGATCCTTCATCTCAAAAGTGGAACTCAACTGCCGCTTCAACTCAGCAATGCGAGCAGTGTTCCTCCCTACGATCAACATATCGTCCACGTACAACAACAGAATGACGAAGTCCTCTGAAGCATACTGCTTGATGAACACGCAGTGGTCAAGGGTGGTCCTCCTGAAGTCGATCTCCCCCATAAAGGAATCAAACTTCATATACCATTGCCGCGGGGCCTGCTTCAGGCCATATAGACTCTTCTGCAAGCGGCACACCAGACCTTCCTTCCCTCTGACACTGAAACCCTCAGGCTGCTCCATGTATAGCTCCTCCTCAAGATCGCCATGCAGAAAGGCGGTCTTGACATCCATCTGCTCTATCTCCAAGTCTAGCCTCGCAGCGAGGCCGGGTATAACACGAATAGATGACATCTTCACCACAGGCGAGAAGATCTCATCGAAGTCGACACCTTGCCGCTGTCCAAAACCTTTCACCACCAGCCTGGCTTTGTATCTGGGAGGTGTGGAGGAGTCTCCCTGCTTCACCCTGAAGATCCATCGATTCTTCAAGGCCTTCTTGCCCTTAGGCAATCTCACCAGGTCATACGTGTGATTCTTCTGCAGCGACTGCATCTCCTCCTGCATAGCAACCATCCACTGACGCTTCTCGGTGCTCTCCACAGCCTCGTCAAAACTCTCAGGCTCCCCCGCATCAGTCAGCAGTATGAACTCTGATGCAGAATATCTAGCAGACGAGTGCCTGGCTCGATCAGACCTCCGCAGGGCAGGCTCAGGGGCCGGTGCAGGCACATCATCAATAATGTCCTCAGTGACTCCTGGTTCACCATCAGTGGTGATATCATGATCCGGAAGGGTATCAGTACCCTGTGTTGGCTCAGGCTCAGCGGCCTCCTCAGTGTCGTCATCTCCAAACATATGTGACTCTACAGCAGTACGAGAGTCAACCTCAAACTCAACAGTCCCCTCAGGATCACATACAGTCTGATCCTCACAGAAAACAGCATCACGGCTACGTACAAGCTTCTTCTCAACTGGATCAAAGAACCTGTACCCGAACTCTCCACTATAGCCGTACCCCAAGAAAATGCACTGCCGGGTCTTCGAATCCAACTTTGATCTCTCGTCCCTGGGGACGTGTACAAAGGCTTTGCAGCCAAATACCCGCAAGTGACTGTAAGAGGGGTCTTTCCCATACCAGACCCTATCTGGGACATCCTCCCGCAACGCTGAGCTCGGCGAGAGGTTGATGACATGCGCTGCAGTAAGAAGAGCCTCGCCCCAAAACATCCCTGGCAGCTTTGACTCAGATAGCATGCACCGAATCCTCTCCAATAGTGTCTGATTCATCCTCTCAGCTACACCATTCAGCTGCGGCGTCTTTGGCGGGGTCTTCTCATGTCGGATGCTGTGGTCCCTGCAGTACTCGTCAAACGGACCAATGTACTCTCCCCCGTTGTCGGACCTGATGCATCTCAGCCTCTTCCCAGACTATCTCTCCACCTCAGCGTGGAATCTCTTGAAAGTATCGAGGACCTGATCTTTGGTCTTGATAGCATAGACCCAAAGCTTCCTCGAATGATCGTCGATGAAGGTAACGAAGTACAAAGCTCCTCCTCTAGTGTGGACCTTCAGGGGTCCGCAAACATCTGTATGAACCAGCTCCAAAGGCTCCGATCTCCTGGTGGACGTGTGGCTCTGGAATGAAATCATGTTCTGCTTCCCAGCCATGCAATGGTCACACCTCTCCAAATGATCACCAGAAATGTCACTAATGAGCTTTTTCTTCGCCAGGCATCCCAAACCCTTCTGGCTAATGTGTGCCAGCCTCCTGTGCCATAAGGAAGTGGATGCCTCATCCCTGACGGAGTTGGCCTGAGCAGCTTCAGGCCTCCCCTCCATGTAGTACAATCCAGAATCTCTGTAGCCCCTGGCCATCACAAGTGATCCCCTGATCAGCTTCCAGAAGTCTCCTCCAAAGACACTCAGGTGTCCTTCATCTCCAAGTCTGCCAACAGATATCAGATTGAAACGGATGTCTGGCACATGTCGTACATCCCTCAGAACTAGTAGGGCTCCAGTGCTTGTCTTCAAATGCATGTCTCCACGCCCAAGTACCTTAGACGTATCCCCATTGCCCATCCTCAACACCCCACAGTCATGAGTGGTGTAAGTGGCAAACAACTCCCTGTTGTGGGAGACATGCGCAGAGGCTCCAGAGTCAACGATCCAGCATCGGTCGTCACACGAGAGTGCAGCCGTGACGTCGTCACCAATAATAATGATGTCGTCCTCCTCAGTCGAAATGGTGGCTGCGGTATGACGCTCATCTTTGCCCTCAGTGGCAATCCCCTTCTTCTGATCGTTCTTCAACGAGTAGCGGAATTTCTTGATGTGGCCCTTCTTATGACAGTAGTGGCATTCCACGTTCTGATAACGTGACTTCGACTTGCCCCTACTCTGACTCCTGTCCTCCTTCCTTCCTCGGCTCTTACTCCTTCCTCTCCCCCTGGACTCAGTAAAGAGAACGTCAGCTCGTGAAGAAGAGCCTGAAGTCCCCTGAGACTTTCATCTCACCTCCTCATTCAAGATCCCACTCTTGGCGATCTCCATGGAAACAATCCCCTGGGGGGAAGAATTGATCAGAGAAACTCTGACCATCTCCCAAGAATCCGGAAGTGACTTGAGAAGCCACAATGCATTCACCTCGTCTTCGAATGTCACCTTCATAGCAGTGAGACGATCAGTAATGCCCTGGAACTCGTTGACATGATCCAAAATAGGAGAGCCCTCCCGGTATCTGAACTCTCCAAGCTTCTTCAGCAAATATAACTTGTTGATGCCCGTGCTCTTGGCATATAAGGTCTCGAGAGTCTTCCACAGATCCTTTGCATCATTGATGCTAGCCACATGGTTGTAGACGTTCGGCTCCACGAATCGTCTTATAAACCCACACAGCCCGCTTCCGATGTTCCACCTTCCATTTTGCTGGATCCGTGTCCTTTGGCATCTCCTCAAAGATAGGAGCATGCCAGCCCTTCACATATATCAGATCCTCCATCAGTAGATGCCACTGGTGATAATTGGCACCATTTAACTTTATCATCTGCTCCGAACCTGATGATGACTCCATTATGCTCTGCCAACTGGCCGGACCGACCACTGATCTTTGAGTCGACTATCTCAAAGTATGCAGCTGGAGAGGATAGCCAGCGGGCCATGGTCATGGTCATAAACTATCACTCCCAATTGCACACCCGAGATCCCGATCGACTCGTCCTGAAATCCCAAAGGTCTGCCCGGTACCTGCTCTGTCTGTCACTGAACGGCTCTGACACTGAACCTCCCTCTGATACCACTTGTTGGGAATGCGAGCAACCAATCCCGACCAGAGCACCTGTTTTAATTTTTGAGCGAGCAACCTGTGCGACCGCGTTCAGCGGTATGCAAGTGGAAACAACAATACAATACGGAAATAAAAGGAACAAAAATCACAGAAAAGCACACAGAGAATTTTTACGTGGAAAACCCAACTTGGGCGAAAAACCACGGGACGATCGGAGTCCAACCCGGAAAGCCTCCACTAAAAGTGTGTGATAAACACACGCACAGATTACATGCTTTCCCTCCACCGATCCACAAAGGATCTCCACCAGCTTCACACTACACAATACAATAAATAACAACAGAAAAACTGCAAGTTACCGACAGCGGCGGATGAGACGGATTACACAAATCCTCTCCAAGATGCCTCTTCGAATCCTTGCCAATATCTGCTCTAGATCCAATCCGTGTAGGCGAAGTACTCTTTGTCAACGTCGTACAATGACGTCCGAAAGCTCTCCCAAACTAAGACGATTGCCGCAAAAGCCTCTATAGATCTTTCAATGCTTGAGTTTGGAGAGAAGTGGATGCCTTACCTCTCCTCCTTCATCCCTATTTATAGGTCCAAAATCAAGGAGGTAGGTATGGTAGATGACATGTGGATGAAGCTGAAGCTCCATGAAGCTTCCCTCGGTCAAAAACACATGTCATTTGACATGAAGCTTCCTTTGGACAATTTCCTGGAAGCTTCCTTTAAGAGCACATGTTGAATTCCAGGTCAAAGATGGCTAATCCTCTTTCATACTTAGGAGAAAATTTATCTTAACATGATCCTCTTGCCGAAAAACTTTGCACAACCTGTCTTTGCAATATACAAAGAATAAGCTGTATACACATTATTCTATCAGTCATTAGGACTCCCAAATGTCAATCAAATTTTAGTTTATTTTTAATAGATTACCAATTATGTAGCCAAAACTTGATCTCAACTAGGGTTCGGGCCCAATGTGGTATCTAACACTTACTTCTACCGAACTTGATCTCCTGACCAGTGACTCAGAACTAGAAACTGACCCAGGCTACAACGAGGAGGTCCTACAACACACTCGGAAGATCTCTAGAACGCTTCCTCTCCAAAGGCAAAAGTTGAGCTAAGTACCTTGGAGGGCTCTCGCAGCCAAGCCAAAATAACTCAAGGACGAAGAAGCCAAAAGAACTGAATCTCCTTCAAAGGTGCCCACATAGGTTATTTATAGGATTCCAAGCCTGGTTTACAAACATCGCAACTCTGATGTTCTGAAATGCTATACGTAGCCCGCATTGGTCTGCCAACAACATAACTCCGTTGTTCTGAAAGGCTACTGGCAATCCAGCATGGGCAATATGGTAAAAGACACCACTGAGCAAGGGGTCCATGAAAATGCCACTCGTCTGGGGTGGCGAGTGCTCGATGGGGCTGACACTCGCCGCCCACCCGGGGCTTAGGGCGAGCACGGGTCCGACTACCCCCCACTCGCCAACCCCTCACTATGAGCTAGGGGCGAGTGCGAACCCATACTCTCCACTCGCCCACCACACTTCTGACCACTCACCTGAGCGAGACGGGGAGATCCACTGCGCTCGCCCGTCCGACCTAGACAGCGCACCACTCGACTAGGTCTTCCTATGACCAGTCTCACTCGCCAAGCATCTGAGGTTGGATGATTCTTTTCGAGCTTGGGGCATTCTCGCAAAAAGCGGGGATTGTGTACAACCCCGTGTTTGGCGAGTGGGCTTGTCATAGGAAGACCCAACCGAGTAGTTCACTATCTAGGTCTCAGGCAAGTCGGACGGGTGAGCACAGTGGACCTCTCTGACTCGCTCAAGCGAGTGGTCAGAAGTGTGGGGGGTGAGTGGAGAGTATGAGCTTGCACTCGCCCCTGGCTCATAGCGAGGGGTGGACGAGTGGGGGGTAGTCGGACCCGCACTCGCCCTAGGCCTCGGGCGGGCGGCGAGTGCCAGCCACATTGAGCACTCGCCGCCCCAAGCGAGTGACATTTTCATGGACCCCTCGCATAGTGGTGTCGTTTACCATATTGTCCATATTGGCTTGTCAGTAACCTTTTAGAACAGCGGAGTTAAGCTGTTGGCAGAACAATGTGGGATGTGTATGGCATTTCAGAACAACGGAGTTGTGTTGTTTGCAGACTAGGCTTGGAATCCTATAAATATACCTTGTGGGCACCTTTGGAGGGGATCCAATTCTTTTGGCTTCTTCTTCCTTGGGTTATTTTAGTTTTGCTGCGAGAGCTCTCCAAGGTGCCCAACTCAGCTTTTGCCTTGGGAGAGGAAGCTCTCTAGAGATCTTCCGGGTATGTGGTGAGACCTCCACGCTGAAGCCAAGGTCAGTTTCTAGTTCCGAGTGACTGGTCTGAAGCTCAAGTTCAGGAGAAGTAAGTGCTAGCGGTACCCTTGGGTCCGAATTCTCGTTAAGACCAAATTTTGGCTTCAACAAATTAAACAATGAAATTCATCGGTAAGCCTCCCAAAAGTCAATGAAATCCTAGTTTATTTCTATTAACTTACAAATTATACAATGAAATATAATTTTTTCATCCGCAAGCATAAGACCGATATTTTTTGTGCACATCTACATCTGCTTCAATAATAAAATAAAGTTAAGTAGTGCAAGGAAATAAATTTGCTAGTATCACAACTGAATAATTTGATAAACAAAGTTTGAAGAAAGTTAAAAATATTATTCCCCAAACTATGGTAAAGTATATATAACATTGAAAGTGAAAACATTATTCACCTTGGAATTAAATTTAAGCATAGATTGAACATCCCTCCTCCATCAGATTTATAAATAATATAAACCATCCAAAGTCCATGTTTTAGTACCTGAAAAACAAGGAAGTGATTAAAGAAAATTTTTGATTCAAGTATTTGCATTGTGGATACAACAACAACACTCAAGCATTTATCCCAATATAGTGGGGTTGGCTATATGGATCCTTTGTCTCCCTTGTGCTCTATCTTTTGTCCCAATCACACTAATGCCTAAGTACATCACGTCTTTCCTTATAGTTTCAATCCAAGTCTTTATTGGTCTACCACTCTCTAGTTTAACTTGTCTAGTGACTTGACTCTCACAACATCTAACAGGGTGCCTCTAATGACCTCTTTTGCATGTGTCCAAACAATCTTAATAAAGCTTCTCGCATCCTCTCTGCAATTTGAATATGAAAACAAAATTAGTAAAAAAAAAATAGTTAGTATTATAAAACAAATCAAAACAAAATGATTAAAAGTTGTTGGTGATATGAAAACAATTCTTGAAGGAACTTATAAAAATGTTTGATGGATTTTCCAGTGCAAGGAGGTGTGAGACAATTGATAGAATTAGGATTGAATGAATAATCTTTACTATGACAAATGTAATATATATACACGTACGATATAAGGTGATCTCAAACACCCAAGGTGTCACTAAGCTAACTCTACCACTCAAAATTAATATCATATCTACCCCCCCCCCCCACACACACACACACAAACTCACATGGGATCATACACCGAGAGTTTGAACAGTAGATAGACATGCTGGGTACTCGTCTGAGACTTTGTCATCAAATCTGCAATCTGCTGCTCGGAATAAATAAAGGAGGCAGCAAGAGTACCACAACCATAATGCTCACGTAGGAAAAAAAACATCCACCCTGATATGCTTGGGGAGAGAGTGCTTCATCGGGCTTAAGGTAATTTGAATGACACCAGTGTTATCACAGTAGAGTGGAGTGGAATCAGGTGAAGAAACACCAAAGTCCACAAGAAGCCAACAAAGCCAAATTGCCAAATAATATCCTCAGCGGTGGTAGTCATGGCCAAAGCTCAGCCTCAATGTTGGAATTATAAACACATGTCTGTTTCTTAGATTTCCATGCAATAAGTGAAGAACTCAAGAATAGAAAGAAACCTGTGACATAGCGTCAGTCAACAAAATCACTGACCCAGGTAGCATCTGAATAAGCACGTAGCTATAAAGAACTACTGCTGGAGAAGAAGAGACCAAGAGAACTTGTCGCCCGAATATAACGTAGGAGCCGTAGCAGGTGACCATAATGCACAGAGGTGGGTGCACTAACGAACTGGCTCAACACATGAATAACATGAGCAATATCGGGCCGAGTAATGGCGAGGTAGACAAAACTCCCAACGAGGTGGCGGTAGCAAGTAGAATCAGAGAGTGAAACCACATCATCCGGATGTAACTCAAGGTGAAGCTCCATAGGAGTGTCCACTGTGCGAGAGTCAGAGAGAGAAGTCCGAGCTAGCAGATCTGATGTATAGCGCTGCTGAGAGAGGTGAAAACCATTATCTTTATAACTGACCTCAAGGCCCAAAAAGTAGCTCAGCGTCCATGGTCAGTCATCTGAAACTACTACTGAAGGTGATGCTTTACGAAGGGAACATGAGAAGGATAATCACTGGTAAGATCATATCATCCACATAAAGTAATAAAATAGTCTGACTATGGGAGGAGGAGTGGACAAACAAAGCTGAATCATGTGAACTTGGCTGGAAACTAGTGGTTGTAACGACTGAGCTGAAACGTGCAAACCACGCGCGGGATGTCTGCTTGAGCCCATAAAGGGCTCGCCTCAAACGACAAACAAGACCTGGAGGATAAGATAGACCGGGAGGAGGAAGCGTGTATACCTCCTGCTGAAGATCACCGTGAAGAAATATATTCTTCACGTCGAGCTGAGGCAAAGACCAATAGCGAACAACTACAACTGCAATAAGAGTCCGAACAATAATCATATGCGCAACTGGAGCAAAGGTCTCGTCATAATCTCTCCCCTGCTCCTACTGAAAATCACGAGCAACTAGTTGAGCCTTGTACATGTCCACAGAACCATCAGAGCGAGTCTTGAACTTGAAGACCCACTTGCAAGTAATAGGAACAACACTATGCATAAGAGAAAGAAGATCTCATGTATGAGTATGCTCAAGCGCCGCCAACTCAGCATACATAGCAACCTGCCACTCAGGTATCTGAACAGCCTCACGATAGGAAGTCGGCAATGTAGTAGTATAAATAGTAGCAGGAGCGCCAAGTAGGTCCTGCGGTAGTGTAGCAAGGCTAAGATGATCGGGAGGATGTCGCTCACGAGATGGATTGCGTCACACTGGTAGATCATCCACAAAGCACTCAATGGAGGAGACGGACACTGAGTCTGGGGGAATTGGACATGAGGGAGCATGAGGAGGATGATAAGTGTAGTGATGGAAGGGGAGAAACGAGTGAATCAGAGGGATATGTAGGTGACGAGGGAGAAGTGAGTGAGAGGTGGCGGAGCAGACTGCAACAATGGACAAAGAGGTGACGGAGTAGACTATGGCAAGGGAAGAGGGGGTGGACATACCAGATGGGAGGATACATGAGGCGGGGAGGTGAAAAGAGTGAGAAACTGCACGTCAGAGGGAGTAACAGATGAGTGTGAGGTCGAGTGAACAGAGGACATGAAGAAAGGGTGAGACCCATCAAAAGTGACATCACGTGAAATGCGGAGTTGACGTGCAACATGGTCATAACACTGATAGCCCTTGTATTTGGTAAGTAGTATCTAAGAAAGTCGCAAGGAACAGACTAAGCAGAGAGCTTGGTACGCTCATGTGGAGGGAGAAGAACATAACACCGACAACCAAAAATATGAAGATGAGTGCAACACGGGGGTCTAGAGTATAAATACTCTCGAGGACACTGAACCTGAAGGAAAGTAGAAGGATGCAGGTTAATAAGATAGACATTGGTGGAAACAACCTCTACCCAAAAATGAGAAGAAACGTGAGAGGAGATACGAAGGGTGCGAGCTGTCTTAATAATATGACGATGCTTCCTTTCAGCAATGTCATTCTGAGTGTTAGCAACGAGACAGACAAGCTGAGGGAGAGTATCGTGGGTAGCTAGCAGATTTAGAAAGGCATGAGAGAGGTACTCTCCCCTGAATCTGAACAAAAAAGACGTATGGAAGTAGAAAACTGTGTGTGCACCATAACAAAAAAATATAACATAATTCTGAAAGAACTCAGAGCGAGAATGAATAAAGTACACCCAACTATAACATGAATAATTATCAACAAAAATAACATAATATTGGTTTCCCCCTTGGATACAAAAGGTGCGGGACCCCATACATAAGAGTGAACTAGATCAAAAGAATCCTGAGACCTAAACTCACTAAACGGATATGAGAGTTCTTGCTGTTGAAGCCAAAATTGACCTCTGTGGAGTTCGGGGTCCCTGAAAGGGGTGACCTCACACCTACTACACTCGAGAGAACGTCACGGACTGGAGACTTGGGAGACTATGAATAGACCCTCGGCTCTAGCACGGAGGTCCCACCTCACACCCGGAAGGCTACCTGAGCTCTTCCCCTCCCTTACCAAAGGGCTAGGCTGGGCGCCTTGGAGAGCTCTCTCCACTCTACCAAGAAGAAGCTAAGGGAGGAGGAAGCTAAGAAAAGGATCCTCTCCAAGGCACCCAAGGGGGTCTATTTATAGTTTTTTCAAGTCCTGAGGGTAAAATGACCAAAATACCCCTATGGCCAAAAGGCCTCGGGCCAATAGAAAATAGCCACGCCGGGGGGTAAAGGGGAATTCCCCCCGAGGGCAAGAAGGTAAAACTGCAGGGGGGCAAGGGCGAGACCGCGGCCTCTGACCGGTCTCGCCCCGCCAGGCCGCCAAGTTGGAAGGGGCAGGGGAGAGACCCCGGCCCCCGGCCGGTCTCGCCCCGCCAGGCCGCCAGGCTAGAAGGGGCAGGGGCGAGACCCCGACCCCCGGCCGGTCTCGCCCCGCCAGGCCGCCAGGATAGAAGGGGCAGGGGCGAGACCCCGGCCCCCGGCCGGTCTCGCCCCGCCAGGCCGCCAGGCTAGAAGGGGTCGGGGCGAGACCCCGGCCCCCGGCCGGTCTCGCCCCGCCAGGCCGCCAGGCTAGAAGGGGAAGGGGCGATACCCCGGCCCCCGGCCGGTCTCGCCCCGCCAGGCCGCCAGGCTAGAAGGGGCAGGGGCGAGACCCCGGCCCCCGGCCGGTCTCGCCCCGCCAGGCCGCCCGGCTAGAAGGGGCAGGGGCGAGACCCCGGCCCCCGGCCGGTCTCGCCCCACCAGGCCGCCAGGCACCTATCGGGACGGGGCGGGTGTCAGCCAACTTGTCGCACCCGCCCCCCAAAAGAGGGCCACTGGAGGGAGGTGGATTTTTCCTCCCCCTACTAGTATGTTTCCAAGCCAGAGCCAAAATTGGCCACCGAGAGTGCAAAATCTCCCAAAAGCTTAAAACTATACAGGGGCGAATACGGGGTTGTACACAATCCCCGCTCTTTTCGAGGTTGGCACAAACTCGGAAAGAAATGTCCAACCCAATGTATTCGCTGAGTGCAATTTCCTTGCGCGCCTCTCCGGGGAGTCAACCTGCCATGCCAACTATGGGAGCCTGGGTGGCGAGACCCCCTCCGGGTAAAAAATACTTGGGGAGGGGTCAACCTGTCATGCCGGCTTCCACGAGAGATCAACTTGCCCTGCCAGCTAGGTGAGAGCCTGACAGCGGAATCCATCTCGGAGCTAAGGACTTGGCATCCTCGAGAGATCAACCTGCCCTGCCAGCTAGGTGAGAGCCTGGCAGCGGAATCCATCCCGAGGTGAGACCTTCCCACCCTCCGAGAGATCAACCTGCCCTGCCAGCTAGGTGAGAGCCTGGCAGCGGAATCCATCCCGAGGTGAGACCTTCCCACCCTCCGAGAGATCAACCTGCCCTGCCAGCTAGGTGAGAGCCTGGCAGCGGAATCCATCCCGAGGTGAGACCTTCCCACCCTCCGAGAGATCAACCTGCCCTGCCAGCTAGGTGAGAGCCTGGCAGCGGAATCCATCTCGAGGTGAGACCTTCCCACCCTCCGAGAGATCAACCTGCCCTGCCAGCTAGGTGAGAGCCTGGCAGCGGAATCCATCTTGAGGTGAGACCTTCCCACCCTCCGAGAGATCAACCTGCCCTGCCAGCTAGGTGAGAGCCTGGCAGCGGAATCCATCTCGAGGTGAGACCTTCCCACCCTCCGAGAGATCAACCTGCCCTGCCAGCTAGGTGAGAGCCTGGCAGCGGAATCCATCTCGAGGTGAGACCTTCCCACCCTCCGAGGGATCAACCTGCCCTGCCTGCTAGGTGTGAGCCTGGATGCGGAATCCATCTCGAGGTGAGACCTTCCCACCCTCCGAGAGATCACCTGCCCTGCCAGCTAGGTGAGAGCATGGCAGCGGAATCCATCTCGAGGTGAGACCTTCCCACCCTCCGAGAGATCAACCTGCCCTGCCAGCTAGGTGAGAGCGTGGCAGCAGAATCCATCTCGAGGTGAGACAACTAGGCATCAACGAGAGGTACCACCGGCCTTGCCCAGCTAGTGAGAGCCTGGGCAGCGGGACCGTCTCGGAGCAAAGGAACTAAGCATATCAATCAAACCTTACCAAATCCTACATCCTCAAACAGGGAAAAATAGATGAGTTACATCATCCCCCCGACTCAGCTGGTCAGGGGTAGCACTTGTTTACAAGACAAGAAAATTGAAAAAACTACCGCAAGGCGAGGCACCCTCACGGTTCCTGGGCATGACGACCGTCTTCCGCCTCCTTTTCCTCGGGCACTTCCATCTTGCTCAAGCTCTCCATGACCTTCTCCATCTCCTCTGCCTGGGCCAACCAAGAGATGGTGTTAACAGCCGTGACGTAGCACTGCCTTGCCATCCTGGAGTCCCCCTTGACTCTGACCTGGATCCCTTCGGAGCTGAACTTGATGCATTGGTGGAAGGAAGATGGTACGCAATGAAAGGCGCTGATGAGGGGCCTTCCGAAGATGGCGTTGTAGCTGCTTGGAGCGTCAACAATGATGAATCAGCAGTTCCTTGAGGCCCCTCCCAACTTTACTTGGAGTCCTACTCCACCTTCGACCTCCTTCCTTTCTCCTGAGAATCCGAACAGGGGTCCGTCCGAGGCCAACACCCTCCTTGGCTCTACCTTCATCTCATCAAACGCCTTCCTGAAAACGACGTTGACGGAGCTCCCGTTGTCAACCAAGATTCGGGAGACGCTGTAGCCCTCGATGGCCGTCTGGATGACCAGCGCATCACAGAACGGATCCTCATGATCCGGTAGGTCCTTCACCGAGAAGGTGATCTTCTCCTCCTGGGGCGGGGTCTGGGAGGTTGAGGCGACGCTCCTTCGGTACATGACATGGAGGCTTGCCTTCCGAGTGGCCTCGATCCCCACTCCACCATGGATCACCGCTATACCGCCTCGGGGTCCGATATCGACCCGGTCATCGCAAACATCATCCCCCCCTTCCCGGGGCAGAACCTCTTCAACCCGCACCGGTGGCTGCGGCTGGGCAGGACCTCTCGCCCCCCTCACTTCCAGGAACTCGGGGCAGGTAGCCGTGGCGTGCCCCTCCACCTGATGGAAGTCACAGTAGGGTAACTCTACCCCGACCCTTCTCCTTCCCTGGCGGTTCCTCCTCTCCCTTCGACCAATCTCCATCGCTTGCTGCGGTGGGGGGAGGAGCAGCCTAGGGGCTTGCCTCTGGAAGTTGAACCTTCCTTGGCCCCCATGGAAGTTTCCCCCATCTTGGGCGTAACCTCTTCCCGGGCCCTGAGCGTGTCCTCCCTGCTGTCTCCGACCTGGTTCCGGACCCTCCTGAGCTCTCCGCTCCTCTCTCCTTCTTCCTTCCTGAGGTCTCGAGCCTCCTTGCTCCTTCGACTCCGCCTCTGTTAGCTTTGCCAACTTCTTGACAAATGCCGGGTTGGCCGCCTCCATGGCTATCTCCTCAGCCGCCCTTTCCATCAGCTCCTCAAAGGAAAGGGGGGCCTTCCGGGTCAAGCTCATCTTGAAGAAGCCCTCCTTTAGCCCAACGGTGAAGGCCATCTGGAGATCATACCCTGGCATCTCCTGGACCTCCAGGATCTCCTCTTGGAACCGGTCAACGTAACGGGCCAGCGACTCTTCGGCCCCCTGCCTTATCAGGAAGATGGACTCGGGGCTCCTCTTCCGCTTCTTGGAGGTGGAGAAGCGAAGCTGAAAGCTCCGACTCAAGTACTCGAACCCATAGATCGACCTCGGAGGGAGTTGATGGAACCAGTCCCTTGCCTTTTCCTTCAACGTGATCGCAAAGAGGCGACACTTGAAGACATCCGTCATCGGCCTGATGGAGACGGCATCCTCGAACCACTGCAGATGCTGGACGGGGTCATCCTTCCCCGTGTAGTAAGCCATGTCTGGCTCTCTGAACCCTCGGGAACGGGAGCTGAGATAATCAGCTCGCTGAAAGGTGACCCCCTAAGGGGTGGTCTTGCCACCTCCACTCACGCAACCTGCTCGCCTGGGAGGTTGACACTCGCTGGGCTAGAGAACAGCTCCCGGCCAGTGAGGTCTCGCTCGACCCCATCTCCCATCCTCTCCTTTCCTGGCCTTCTCCCTGGTGCGCTTCCTTCTCCCCCGCTGGGGTCATCTCGCCTAGACCCCTGGGAGTCGACTCGTCGAGGGGGGGAGCTAGCTCCTGGGGGGTCGGGGTGGAGCTGCCACCCTGAGGAGCAATGCTTCGCAGCATCTCCATGATGCCCTGGATGGAGGCCATGAACTCTTGCCTCCCCACAAAGGGTCCTGAGCTAGGGAGCTCGCCGAGATCATCACTACCTCCCTCACCTCCAGTCATGACACTCTCCTGAGATCTTCTGTGCTGGTCACTCTCCACGCTCACCGCACCAAAAGTGTTGAAGCCAAAGTTGACCTCTGTGGAGTTCGGGGTCCCTGAAAGGGGTGACCTCACACCTACTACACTCGAGAGAACGTCACGGACTGAAGACTTGGGAGACTATGAATAGACCCTCTTCTCGGTCCTCGCAAACATCATCCCCCCCTTCCCGGGGCAGAACCTCTTCAACCCGCACGGTGGCTGCTGCTGGGCAGGACCTCTCGCCCCCCTCACTTCCAGGAACTCGGGGCAGGTAGCCGTGGCGTGCCCCTCCACCTGATGGAAGTCACAGTAGGGTAACTCTACCCCGACCCTTCTCCTTCCCTGGCGGTTCCTCCTCTCCCTTCGACCAATCTCCATCGCTTGATGCGGTGGGGGAGGAGCAGCCTAGGGGCTTGCCTCTGGAAGTTGAACCTTCCTTGGCCCCCATGGAAGTTTCCCCCATCTTGGGCGTAACCTCTTCCCGGGCCCTGAGCGTGTCCTCCCTGCTGTCTCCGACCTGGTTCCGGACCCTCCTGAGCTCTCCGCTCCTCTCTCCTTCTTCCTTCCTGAGGTCTCGAGCCTCCTTGCTCCTTCGACTCCGCCTCTGTTAGCTTTGCCAACTTCTTGACAAATGCCGGGTTGGCCGCCTCCATGGCTATCTCCTCAGCCGCCCTTTCCATCAGCTCCTCAAAGGAAAGGGGGCCTTCCGGGTCAAGCTCATCTTGAAGAAGCCCTCCTTTAGCCCAACGGTGAAGGCCATCTGGAGAGCATACCCTGGCATCTCCTGGACCTCCATGATCTCCTCTTGGAACCGGTCAATGTAACGGGCCAGCGACTCCTCGGCCCCCTGCCTTATCAGGAAGATGGACTCGGGGCTCCTCTTCCGCTTCTTGGAGGTGGAGAAGCGAAGCTGAAAGCTCCGACTCAAGTCCTCGAACCCATAGATCGACCTCGGAGGGAGTTGATGGAACCAGTCCCTTGCCTTTTCCTTCAACGTGATCGCAAAGAGGCGACACTTGAAGACATCCGTCATCGGCCTGATGGAGACGGCATCCTCGAACCACTGCAGATGCTGGACGGGGTCATCCTTCCTCGTGTAGTAAGCCATGTCTGGCTCTCTGAACCCCTCGGGAACGGGAGCTGAGATAATCAGCTCGCTGAAAGGTGACCCCCTAAGGGGTGGTTTTGCCACCTCCACTCACGCAACCTGCTCGCCTGGGAGGTTGGCACTCGCTGGGCTAGAGAACAGCTCCCGGCCAGTGAGGTCTCGCTCGACCCCATCTCCCATCCTCTCCTTTCCTGGCCTTCTCCCTGGTGCGCTTCCTTCTCCCCCCGCTGGGGTCATCTCGCCTAGACCCCTGGGAGTCGACTCGTCGAGGGGGGAGCTAGCTCCTGGGGGGTCGGGGTGGAGCTGCCACCCTGAGGAGCAATGCTTCGCAGCATCTCCATGATGCCCTGGATGGAGGCCATGAACTCTTGCCTCCCCACAAAGGGTCCTGAGCTAGGGAGCTCGCCGAGATCATCACTACCTCCCTCACCTCCAGTCATGACACTCTCCTGAGATCTTCTGTACTGGTCACTCTCCACGCTCACTGCACCAAAAGTGTTAAAGCCAAAGTTGACCTCTGTGGAGTTCGGGGTCCCTGAAAGGGGTGACCTCACACCTACTACACTCGAGAGAACGTCACGGACTGGAGACTTGGGAGACTATGAACAGACCCTCTCTATAGCACAGAGGTCCCACCTCACACCCGGAAGGCTACCTGAGCTCTTCCCCTCCCTTACCAAAGGGCTAGGATGGGCGCCTTGGAGAGCTCTCTCTACTCTACCAAGAAGAAGCTAAGGGAGGAGGAAGCTAAGAAAAGGATCCTCTCCAAGGCACCCAAGGGGGTTTATTTATAGTTTTTTCCAAGTCCTGAGGGTAAAATGACCAAAATACCCCTACGGCCAAAAGGCCTCGGGCCAATAGAAAACAGCCACGCCGGGGGGTAAAGGGGGAATTCCCCCCGAGGGCAAGAAGGTAAAACTGCAGGGGGGCAAGGGCAAGACCGCGGCCTCTGACCGGTCTCGCCCCGCCAGGCCGCCAAGCTGGAAGGGGCAGGGGCGAGACCCGGCCCCCGGCCGGTCTCGCCCCGCCAGGCCGCCAGGCTAGAAGGGGCAGGGGCGAGACCCCGGCCCCCGGCCCGGTCTCGCCCCGCCAGGCCGCCAGGCTAGAAGGGGCAGGGGCGAGACCCCGGCCCCCGGCCGGTCTCGCCCCGCCAGGCCGCCAGGCTAGAAGGGGCAGGGGCGAGACCCCGGCCCCCGGCCGGTCTCGCCCCGCCAGGCCGCCAGGCTAGAAGGGGCAGGGGCGAGACCCCGGCCCCGGCCGGTCTCGCCCCGCCAGGCCGCCAGGCTAGAAGGGCAGGGGCGAGACCCCCGGCCCCCGGCCGGTCCTCCGCCCCGTCAGGCCGCCAGGCTAGAAGGGGCAGGGGCGAGACCCCGGCCCCGCCGCCGGTCTCGCCCCGCCAGGCCGCCCGGGTCTAGAAGGGGAAGGGGGAGACCCCGGCCCCCTGTAACGCCCCCGGTTTTTCTGTGTTTTTGTTTGATCTTTGGCTGGCGTTACGATGTCGTTTTCCCCGCTTTGTACCCGTTGTAGAGCGTGTTTAAACTCTTAGGGTTCCCTGTGTAGCCTGTTTGTAGGCCTGTTAGCAAGATTCTCCAGCTAGCCGGAGTCTTTTGATGACTCGTTGGGCTCTTAGGGAATGCTTGTGTTTTGGCTTCGGGAGATGTTATCGCCGGTTTCGTCCGTAGAATGCTGAATTTCGACTTCGTAGTTGCGTTTGTAGTGTGGGTTTTTTTAGCTGTGGCGTAAATTTCGTCTTTTTCCGAGAAGCTTCAGATTTTGTGTTGTTTTGATATTAAGTATGAATGATTATTTATATGATGATTGTTTAAATATTAAACTGTTATATATATAGTCTTGGGTTAGAACTTAGGGCTGGGTTTCTTTCTCCTTTTCCTGTGTCTCTGATTGTTAGAAGCCGTCGCCTGTTCAGAGGAGAGCACCGCCGACTGACCCTAACCCTAGCTTCGCGAGCCAATTCCTGGAGATTTTTGCGGTCGGATTATTGTTTCGAGAGTGGATCTGGACCTGCCCTCGCGGGATCTGCTTTCGTTCTGCTCCTCAGCTTGCTGCTCCGCGGCCAGATTCGTGAGCGTGGGGAGGCCCGCCGGCCAAGTTTTCAGGTATTTATAGTCAAGTGATGTCCCCTCATCCTTGCCATAGTTGATCTTTGTCTTCGTTTGATTAAATCTTTATCTCTTTCTTGTTTAGATCTTGGTCCTAAGCTAGGGCTTGTTCCCGATCATACCGTAGTTTTAGTGTAGAAAGTTCCAGTTAAATCTCAGTTTTTTTCCTGAGGGATTGTGTCTATTAGGGGTAGATTTGGTTCGGTCTAGGTCGAGTAGTTACCATTGCCGATGGAGGTTGTACTCAAGAGAGAGAGAGAGAATCCCCGTTCTCGTTCTTTTTGGTCGCTGCTGGATCTGGCTCCTGTAGCCAGCTGGGTTTGTCGACACTGTGGTGTCGACACCGTCCAGTCTTGTGTGTCGACACTTGGTGTCGACACCGCAGCCAGTCGTGGTTCAACACTTGGTGTCGACACCAGCAGCGGCAGTGTCGACAACATGTGTCGACACCGGCCGCAGTGGTGTCGACACTTGGTGTCACAGGCACCAGCAGCGGCAGTGTCGACACCTAGCAGCGTCATTGTCGACACCGCATGTGTCGACACCGGCCGCAGTGGTGTCGACACTTGGTGTCGACACCCGTCAGCGGCAGTGTTCGACATCGCAGCATGTGTCGACACCGGCCGCAGTGGTGTCGACACTTGGTGTCGACACCAGCGGCGGTGAGAATGTTCGACACCATGTGTCGACACCGGCCGCATTTGTGGTCTCAGTGGTGTCGACACTTTGTGTCGACACCCGCAGCGGCAGTGTCTACACCATGTGTCGACACCCGGCCGCAGTGGTGTCGACACCAAGGTGTCGACACCAGCAGCGGCAGTGTAGGACAGACA
>CM077159.1:155503654-155559330 GCA_039583875.1 Platanthera guangdongensis | reverse complement strand
GTACTTGTGGGACCTCCCTGCTGAAGCACTTGGCTCTCTCGCGCTAGCCATTTGAACTGTGACGTTGGACGTCAGAATCAGTACCTTAGGGTGTCTTGATCTGATTTTTGGAGTAGGGAATTTTCTCAGCTTCAACACTTGGTGTGTAGAGCGTGGATTGTAGTCGAGGAAAATTTTTTTTCAAGAAGAGTTTATAACCTAAGATGGCGAGCTGGAGACTGAAGGCAGGAACTCGTGAGCATTTAACAATGTGGGCGAGTTCTCGATATGGTAGGCGAGTTTCCAGGTTACTCGCTCATAGACGACTTCACGATGACGACTTTCAAGCTCGACGGCTTCATGGGGCGAGCTTACCTATTACTCGCTCATAAGTGAGTTCCAGATCGCGACCTCCATAGGAGAGTTCCAAATGACGAACTCAGTTAACGAGTATATGCGAACGAGTTCATGCATGTGAGTTGTAGATGGCGATAAGCTCGGGCGAGCCTCATATAGCGAGCTCCAAACCAACTCGTAGGTCGCAGGGCGAATCCCGATGAGTTCACCACCAGGGAAAAACATACGAGGTACTATGCGAGCTCCTACTTGTGATGATCTCCTCCGACAACCTACATTCCATGAGACAGCTTACTCATGACATTTTCCAGCTAGTATTCTACGAGCTCCTACTCATGATGCTCTTCTTGCTTACTGGGTGCTCACTTCAATTCCGCGAGTTCCATACTCTCAAGGTCATCACTTCAACAGCTATAGTGCTCTCCTTTAATTATGTGAGTCCATACTCATGAGATCACTACTTCAACAACTATGGTGTTCGGTTCGATACCGCGAGTTTATACGTGTGAGGCTATCGTTTTATCAACCATGACGCAATACTATTCATTTCAACTCCTCAAATACCTGGAGCGGGGATGACTTCAAAAGGTTCTACCCCTAACGGTAACATGTATTGCTTACCTGTAATATTGTTTCTGAGTTATTTATACGTTTCCTCGCCCCCGGAGTCACGGGTGAATGCGAGTTATCTTCTTTGTGTTGATCACCTCAAGTCAGCTAGAAGTAGTGAAGTCCAACCCCACTATCGATTTAGGAAACCTTCGCTCGACCTGTTCCTACTAAATATCCCAGGGAGGACGATGGGACGGTGCTTTGGGATTTAATTCCCAGGAAGTCCTTGTAAGACTGAGCCCCTACATTAACGGTCGAGATCAGCTCCCCCTTGCATGTCGGCCTAGCTACCCCCGATCGCATCTCTCCTCCGACTGGAGGAACTATCAGGAACATGTATGGACGCTAACCTCCTAAACTCGATGAAGGATCGACCTCACAAAGTGATCCTTGTACAAAGGCATCATCGGTCTTTGAGAAGACTAAAAGACCCGCTCGTAGCGACTGTTTGTCCTGTAAGACAGGATGCGTCTTTATTGTTGCCAAGGTGGGATAACCCGTCATGCTTTTAGAAGCAGCCAAGCAACTAGGCTCCAAAAGATACAAGTTCATTAAGGAATGTTGGACTCGATTGTATGTCCTGTAGGACCCCCCGAGGATCTTTTCCCTTCACTCGTATCCTGGCCTTCGTAGTCAGGTGTCAGAGCAGGTAACGATCTCTACGATTGAGTTGGGAAATGAGCCTTCGACCTATTTCTGGTAAGTAGCCCAGGGCGGACGATGGGATGACGCTTAGGGATTTAAGCGTCCTTGTAATACTGAGCCCCTGCATTGACGGTCGAGATAAGCTCCCCCCTTTGCATGTCGGCCTAGCTACCCTTGATTGCATCTCTCCTTCGATTGGAGGAACTATCAGGAGCAGATCTGGACGCCAACCTCCCAACTTCATAGGGAAGATTGTCGTCTTTTTTATAATTTCCTTTGTCATCAAAGAAGTTGATATGCCTAACTTTTTGGCTATCTCTTAAGTAACAGGGCAAATGACCTCAGCACCTATAGAAGTCCTCGAGTCGTGGAGTTATCGTAGCCCGAGTCCCTGGACGAGCTCCTCTCCTGCGTATTGGCTACCAACCCCCTTGGGTGGGATAGATTTCTCGTGTGCGTTGTTTTTGTAGTCCAAGCCCCTGTACGAGCTTCCCTCCTACAGGCTGACTACGAACTCAACCCGAGTTGACTCCACCTCCAGTTGAGCTCAGCTCCTGAGAGTTGTCGACCCATATCCAGTTGAGCTCGGCTCCTGTAAGATGCAGCTTCCACCTATAGTTGAGCTCAGCTCCTGCTAGGCGTCGACTATATTCTCCACCTCTAGTTGAGCTTCCTCCTACTAGATGTCAACCTCCTTTTCCACCTTCAGTTGACCTTCCTCCTGATTAGGTGTCGACTACATTCTCCGCCTCCAGTTAAGCTCGGCTCCTGCGAGGTGTCGACCTCTTTTCCACCACTAGTTGAGCTCGGCTCCTACTAGGTGTCGACTATACTCTCCGCCTCCAGTTGAGCTCGGCTCCTGCGAGGTGTCGACCTCTCTTCACCATTAGTTGAGCTCAGCTCCTGCTAGTTTTCGACTATATTGTCCACCTCCAATTGAGCTTCCTCCTACTAGGTGTCGACCTCCTTTTCCACCTTTAGTTGAGCTTCCTCCTGATTAGGTGTCGACCTCTGTCTACAGTTGAGCTCTTGATAGGTGTCAACCTTCTCTCCACCTACAGTTGAGCTTGGCTCCTGACAGGTGTCAACCTTCTCTCCACCTCCAGTTAAGCTCTACTCCTAAGAAAGACCTCATGCAGCACATCGTCTAGCGCCATCTCTCCGAACTACGGGTTCAACATTATTTTTCCAAGCTCGTGCCGAGCTCGAAAAAGCGGGGATTGTGTATAACCCGTAATTTATCAAGATCAGAAGTACCCAAGTAGACGGCTATTCGCAGACCATTGGGCGAGCAGAGGCGAGCTTGGGCGAGCAGATGCGAGCTTAGGCGAGCAAAGGCGAGCTGGGCGAGTACCTCGCGGGGGTATTGGGCGAGTAGCCCTAGATACTCGCGAGCAGAGGCTGGATACTCGCCTATACACCCCCAGGATTTATCTATAAATATCCCCCTATCGGTACTAGAAATGACATCTTTGGAAGAGGTTGAGGTCCCCCCAAGTGGATACTCGCCCAGTCCATGCCTGCCTAGTACCTCGCCCAACCTTTTGGTTGCGGAGGAGAAGTTTCTCCCAAACTTTCGGGTACGTGGTGGGACCTTCCTGCTGGATCACTTGGGGTGTGCTTATAGATAGTTTCTTCTCTCTCGCGCTAGCCATTTGAATTATGATGTTGGACCACAGAATCAGTAACCTTAGGCTGCCTTTATCTGATTTTTGGAGTAGGGAATTTTCCCGGCTTCAACACTTGGTGCGGTGAGCGTGGATTGTAGCCGAGGAAGAAATTTTTGTGAGAAGACTTCATAACTTAGGATGGCGAGCTGAAGAACAAAGGCAGGAACTCACGAGCATTCAACAATGTGGGCGAGTTCTCAGCATGGTGGGCGAGTTTCCAGGTTACTCGCTCATAGGTGAATTCACGATGATGACTTCGCCTCTAGTTGAGCTCGGCTCCTGCGAGGTGTCGACCTCTTTTCCACCACTAGTTGAGCTCAGCTCCTGCTAGGTGTCGACTATATTCTCCGCCTCTAGTTGAGCTTCCTCCTACTAGGTGACGACCTCCTTTTCCACCTTCAATTGAGCTTCCTCTTGATTAGGTGTCGACTACATTCTCCGTCTACAGTTGAGCTTGGCTCCGGATAGGTGTCAACCTTCTCTCCGCCTACAGTTGAGCTTGGCTCCTGCTAGGTGTCAACCTTCTTTTCCACCTTCAGTTGAGCTTTCTTCTGATTAGGTGTCGACCTCTTTTCCACCACTAGTTAAGCTCGGCTCCTGCTATGTGTCGACTATACTCTTCGCCTCTAGTTGAGCTCGTCTCCTGCGAGGTGTCGACCTCCTTTTCCACCTTCAATTGAGCTTTCCTCCTGATTAGGTGTCGACTACATTCTCCGCCTACAATTGAGCTTGGCTCCTGATAGGTGTCAACCTTCTCTTCGCCTACAGTTGAGCTTGGCTCCTGATAGGTGTCAACCTTCTCCCCACCTCCAGTTGAGCTTCACTCCTAAGAAGGACCTCATGCAGAACATCGTCTAGCTCCATCTCTCCGAACTACGGGTTCAACATTGTTTTTCCAAGCTCGTGCCAAGCTCGAAAAAAGCGGATTGTGTATAACCCGTAATTCGTCAAGATCAGAAGTACCCAAGCAGACGGCTATTCACAGACCATTGGGCGAGCAGAGGCGAGCTTGGGCGAGCAGAGCGAGCTTGGGCGAGTATGGGCGAGTACCTCGCGGGTATGGGCGAGTAGCCCTAGATACTCGCTAACAGAGGTTGGATACTCGCCTATACCCCCCAAGATTTCTCTATAAATAGCCCCCCAGCGGTACTAGAAATGTCATCTTTGGAAGAGGTTGAGGTCCCCCAAGTGGATACTCGCCCAGTCCATGCATGCCTAGTACCTCGCCCAACCTTTTGGTTGTGGAGCGGAAGTTTCTCCCAAACTTCTGGGTATGTGGTGCGACCTCCCTGGTGGAGCACTCGGGGTATGCTTATAGGTAGTTTCTTCTCCCTCGCACTAGCCATTTGAATTGTGACGTCGGACCGCATAATCAATAACCTTAGGTTGCCTTGATCCGGTTTTTGGAGTACGGAATTTTCCCGGCTTCAACAAAAGGTAATGATGCTATTGTTACTGTTAATGATATTGTACATGCACTAAAGAAGGAGGGGACGCTTTCTTTAGACAGTGATCGAAGACCACTCATTTTGAGGAGTGTGTATCACGAGTCGGAATGAAAAAAAACCTCTTCTCGGTAACCAGTGTTGTTGACGATGGTTGTCACGTTCTTTTTGGCCAACAGAAGTGAAGTTTCGCAGGAATGTAACAACTGTGAAAGCTGACGTCACTCATGTCGGTAGGAGAGTGAATGACTTGTTCATATTGACAACAAGTTCTTATGTGATAAAATAAGGACGAATGACAGCGTTGCTATCTGGCATGAGAGACTGTGCATGTTGGGATGGATAAGCTAAAGACTATGACAGTGAGAGGCCTAATGCATGACTTGCCTAGTTTTTCATCCATCGAGACGGTCATGTCTGTGCGAGATGTCAGTATGGAAATGCTCATCGCCTTCCATTTGACAAGTCAGTGCGGTTTAACGACTTGGGCGGTTTCAACAGACAAAGATTGCGGTTTGTAGTTGTGCAGCCTGGGCAGTCGCACGACTACTCTTGTTTGTTCTTTTCTGTTTCCATCGGGTACATTGCGAAATCATGTCTCGCAGTATATGTCTCGCTCTGTAATAAGATTTGATTAAAACTTTTATGCTTTTGTTGTGTTGAATTTTACTTGGTTTTGATTTTGATTGAGTGTTCTTACAACCTGTTTTTTCAGTTTCCCATAAATTTTTAGATTTCATTCTCACTTAATGAGCAGTTTTATTATCTTGGTTAATGGATAGTTGCCTCCAAGGGAAGTGACTTTTGGTGATTAACAAATAAATAATTAAGTTCTCTATTATCAATATAGCAGTTACTTTAGGGTGCTGTTAGGTGCTGTTATGTGCAAATCAAGTTTGGCTACGTGCAAACCACGTTAAGTGTAAACCAAACTAAAAAACCATAAATACTTGTGAACCCGTAGAAGTCGGTCTGCAGTTAGCTGTTCTGACAGTTTTTTTGAAAGAACGGTTTGCATGTAGCCAAAACCAATTTGCACATAAAATTACTCTTTATTTTCTTTCCCAAGTGGATGCTCTGCAAAAAGTATCTCCCAGACAAATTTCCCTCAGCATGTACTCTTTCAGTTGTATATATTTGGATTTATCTTTGCACTCTCATTGAAAAGAAATTCTCTGTTCTTCGTTGAGTTTTGAAAGATTATTCGTTTCTTGGAGAAAGTCTTGTGATAGCTGTCTCTTATTTGAGATTTTAGTTTGTAACTCTAAACTCTACTTTGATAGTGAAATCCATCCTGCGTGGATTATTTATTTGAGATTTTAGTTTGTAACTCTAAACTCTACTTATTTGAGATTTTTGTGTCTATCGTCTCTGTGGATTATTTATTTATTTATATATTTTGTGCTTAGTTATATCTTCGACAAAAATACTCATAATATACATTGTATCTTATCAAATAAAGCTAAAAAAAGGATTACACAACTATAATATCCTGAGACAATAATAAAGATTAAGGTCGGGTTAGAGATATTCCTCTTTTCCATACAAAATCATTCACATGACCAATATTTGCCACATAGTCGGCGACAAAATTAGCTTTCGGGTAATGCGTGACACCACCAACCGCAAACATTCTTTTAAGATTCTTGTCATGCTTGTCACGACGTCCCCGCTAGGATTCTATTGATCCTAGTACACACTTCCATAGAGTCTCCTTCAAGATAAATACCTGCCACGTTTCCAAAGAAATGCCTGGCTAAAGAGAGCCCAGCAAGAGCTAGCTCCAAAACTGTGTGCGAAGCCACCAATAGTTCGCCCTGATGATCGCGGATAACACACCCAATGTCGGCACTATAGTTTTCATGCATAGATCCATCGAAATTAATTTTAAACCATCCAATCGGCGGGGACGACCAAGCGCAACTTTGGTTACAATGGGACGGCTACCGTGCGATGATTCTTGCATAGCATTTAAAACAATCGAAGTAGGCTGAAGGTACGGTTCACCGCGAGAGTAGCAATTTCTGGCCTTCCAGATGTAATAAATCGCAGCAGCGATAAAGCTTGCCCGGTAGGAATCTTTGCTTGTCACTGCTTCAGCAGAAAGAAGATCAATCAAGCTTTGACCGCTGGTGGATAGATTTATATTCAGTCATGTGCAAACCGCCAAGATTTTTGAGATGAAACTATTGGAAATTGATCCAGCCGATCCAAGCTAAAGTTTGGTTGTATCAAAGCGTCAAGTATTAATGTAATCAGATATCAAACTGTCATGTATTAATGTTGTTGCGGCGTGAGTTAAGACTCGGTTATTTCTGATGTTTTGTATTCCATGTCTTTGTTCCTATAAAAACCATGTAATTGTAAGAAGCAATATGTATGGAATAGAAAACTTATCCTCCTCTCACTGTGGCGTATACCCTCTTTTTCCCTGCATTAGCCATTGTTAATTCAAATATCAACAGTGGTATCAAAGCCATTTTTTTGCAGACCTTGTGCTAGGAGCTTTCATGGGCTCATCATCTACCACAAATCTTCCATTCTCTCATTAGCCCACTCCCCTCTTCAATGGGGAGATGTATGATCACTGGGTTGTTAAGATGGAGACACTCCTTGAATCTCAAGATCTCTGGGAGATCGTTGAGAAAGGACCAAAAACTGACACGAGGGACAAGGAGGTCGCAGGAGGGGAACCAAGACTTGCCAAGTGGGGGAAAAAAAAACTCCCTGGCACTATTGATCATTCAGCAAGCAGTCACATCCACCATTTTTCCCAGAATCATGGGAGCAAAGACAGCCAAGGCTGCTTGGGACACTCTCAAGGAGGTTTACCAAGGTGATAAGAAGGTAATCTCTATCTGAAAAGTAAATGTCAAGAGATAGTTTGATGCTCTCTCAATGAGAGAAGATGAATATATATTTGAGTTTATGCCAAATTTAACAAATCTTACCAATCAGCTAAACAACCTTGGAGCCCCAGTTCCTGAAAATGAGATTGTCCTTAAGATTTTAACAAGTCTCCCACAATCTTATGACCATATAGCAGCTGCCATTGAGGAGAGTAATGATATTGAGATTCTCCCAGTGGCTGCACTCATAGGGAAAATCCAATCCCATGAGGAAAGACTCAAAAGACATACTCCGTCAATTACCCAAGCACTGCAAACCAAAATGCATTTGGGTAAGACAAATCATAATGAGAAAAAACTGGGAAACTTCCTTAAAAGTGGGCAGTGGAAGAAAAATGCAAACCAAACCAACAACACTAACTTGGCTCAATGAAAACCCCTTTCACCCCATGCCTATGCAAGAAAAATAATCTTACAAAAAGCACTTTCAAATGCAAAAGGTGTAAGGATCACCCCCACTTTGATAGAGATTGCTGGTTTAAAAATAAACAAGAGTCAAATTCACCGAAAAAGAAGAAAAAGAAGAGAAGTTGTTTATGGCCTACAATGAAGACCTAAAAAAAAACACATCATCTAAATGGTATATTGATTCAGATGTTCCAATCATATGACCAATAACAAAAAATTGTTCACCCATCTTGATGAAACCTCAAAATCTTTGTGTTATCTGTGGTGATGCGCACTCCAAAGCTATAGAGGGAATTGGGACAGTACTATAAAAGGATAAATATGGTAAAATATCAATGACGTGCAATTTGTGCCCTCTTTGGCTCAGAACCTGCTCAGTGTAGGACAACTCATCTCTAAGGGTACTCAGTTCTGTTTAATTCCAACTTATGCATCATTTCTAATGATAATGGCAAACAAGTGGTAGCTGTTGAGATGTCAAAGAACAAGGTCTTCTCACTCATGATTGAGTCCCCTCAGATGGCAGCCTTTACATCAACAAATCACTCTATTGATCCCCTTATAACTTGGCAATCATCGCTTGGGGGCATCTTAACTTTAGCTCCATGCAGCAGTTATTCAAAATAAGCTTATAATGGTTTACGTGAGCTTCAGGTTCATCACTGCCAATGTGCAACATGTCAAAGTGAAAATCCCATAGTCTGCCCTTCTATCAATCAGATCAGCAAAGCTCAAAGCCCCTTGAGCTCTTGCATTGTGACTTATGGGGTCCATCATCCACTGCTACAATTGGAGGAAAGAGATTCTTCTTCTTGATCGTCGACGACTATAAAAGGTACATGTGGCTTTATTTATTGGAACAAAAATTTGAAACTCTCTCTTGCTTCATAAACTTTAAAAGAGAAATTGAGAAGAAGTTAGAAAGGAACATTAAAACAATTAAAAGTGACAATGGGGGGAATTTACATCTCATGCATTTAAGCATTTTTGCACTTCTCACAGTATAAGACATGAATTCTCCACCCCAGGAACACCTCAACAGAATGGTGTGGTGGAGCACAAGAATCGAACCATTCTAGAAATGGCTCGATCCATGACGCTGCACAAAAATTTACCAAAACATTTTTGGGGAGAAGCAACAAACACAACTATCTACATCCTGAATAGAGTTCCAACCAAGTTAATTAAAAAAGGTACCCCATATGAAAAGCTGAACAACAGGAAACCTGAGTTAAAACATCTCAGAACCTTTGGATGCATTGCATATGCACATGTTCTTAAAGAAAGAAAAGATAAGCTCGATCAGAACAATACTATGTGCATATTCCTGGGATACAGTGATACAAGTAAAGCCTATAGGCTACTGGATCCCTCGTATCAAGACCTAATAAATTTAAGAGATGTAACATTCCTTGAAGATGAATGCCTTAGTTGGGACTCAGAGAAGGAACTGCAATCTCGTGGTTTCACGGTTGAGCTCAGTTTGAGCCCCCTCCAAGTGTCCCAGGAAGCTCAAAGAAACACTAAAGAAGAACTGCCACATGAGTTATCAGATCTGCTCCTAGCTTTCGAAGATGCAGAGTCATCACTGCCTCCAAAGACTAGATCTCTTCAAAAAATATATGACAATACTAATGTTATTCTGATGCACTTCACACCAACCTGCTACAAAGAAGCAGTCAAAAGTGAAGCCTGGATTGATGCCATGAAAGAGGAAATTAATCTTGTTGAAAAGAACAATACATGATAGCTAACTCAAGACCCATAGACAAGCCAGTAATTGGTCTAAAATGGATTTACATGCTAAAATGTGATGAAGAAGGTAGGATAATTAAGCACCAAGCAAGGATAGTGGCTAAAGGCTATGCACAACAGGTGGCCATCTTGATTCCATAAGGCTCCTACTTGCTCTCGCCGCCAATAACAATTATCCCATTTACCAGCTAGACGTAAAATCAGCTTTTCTAATGGAGTTCTCAATGAGAAGGTTTATATTGAACAGCCAAAAGGATTTCTAAAACCTGGAAAAGAGGGCTCAGTCTACAAGCTGCATAAAGCTCTGTATGGCCTAAAACATGCACCCCGAGCATGACATGCTAATATTATTGGCTATTTCAGACAAGAAGGTCTCAATGCAAGAAAACTAGAGCCATCACTCTTTATTAAGACTGGCCAAAACAACCAAAAATTTATAGTATGCCTCTATGTTGATGATCTACTTGTTACAGGAGACTCAACAAATGCTATTCAGGAATTCAAAGAAAAGTTGAAAAAGAAATATGAGATTACTGATTTGGGGAATCTTAGATTCTTCTTGGGAATGCATATAAAGCACTACCAGAGCTCTTTCTTCCTCTCTCAGGAATTATATGCAATAGAAATACTTAAAAAGTTTAATATGTGGAACTACAATCCTTCACTCACACCTACGAGCACTGACATCAAAATAGAAAAGTGGAAGGAAGGAGAAGAAAAGGCTGATGAAGAAACATATAGAAGCCTGATCGGGTCCTTAATTTATTTGACCAATACCCGACCTGACCTGGAGCAATCTGTGCATTTACTGTCCAGGTATGTTAGTTCACCAACAAAGAAGCATATGAAGATAGCAAAAAGAATTCTTCGATACATAAAAGGAACCATATCCTTCGGCATCCACTTCACCAGAGATCTCAACCCATCGCTCACTGGGTATTGTGATTCTAACTGGGAAGGCTCACTGGATGACCGAAGGAGCACTGAAGGCTATCTATTATATTATGGATCCAATCCCGTCTCTTGGCGCTCAAGAAAACAACCTACTGTAGCACTATCTTCTACATAAACTGAATATATGAGCATTACTTTTGCAATCTGTGAAGGAATCTGGTTAAAGTGGATGATTGAAGAGTTAACAGAGGAGGAGAAGAAGCTGATACTTGTAAAACGTGATAACACCTCTGGAATCACATTATCGAAAAACCATGTATTCCACAATCGAAGCAAACACATTGCAATCAACTATCATTTCATTCGAGAAAAGATAGAGAATGAAGAAATGTGGTTAGAACATTGCACCACTGAAGACCAACACACCGACATCTTCACCAAGCCTCTAAGCCGTGCAAGGTTTTTAGGGCTGCGGGAAAACCTAAAAGTGTTTGGACCTGTTCATGGGGGGGGGGGGGGTGTTGGAAATTGATCCAGTCGGTCCAAGCTAACGTTTGGTTGTATCAAAGTGTCAAGTATTATGTAATCAGATATCAAAGCGTCATGTACTAATGTTGTGGCATCGTGAGTTAAGACTCAGTTATTTCTGATGTTTTGTATTCCATGTCTTTGTTCCTATAAAAAACCATGTAATTGTAAGAAGCAATATGTATGGAATAGAATACTTATCCTCCTCTCACTGTATGTATACCCCCTTTCTCCCTACATTAACCATTGTTAATTCAATACCAATAGAAACTACAGTCTCCCAACACATGGTTGATGATTTCGGCCCGACGCAGCCCCACGGGCATAGAGCATCATCCCGTAAGCGGTGCGTACGTAACCAATCATTGGTCGGCAAGAAGTTATTTATTGCTCTCCAGGCCACTACCCGCATTCTCGGCAGCACACTGATCGTCCAAACATCACCATCGAGGATGGCTTCCGGTCATTCCAAACAATAGAACGCCGCAACATCCATGTCAACCTTCTCAGAGTGTGCCCATACCAGCCCATCCATGTAACACCTCCCCTGTAATGACCGTATAATATGGGTCCGGCCGGGGCCCCACAACATACGAACGCCACCAATGGCAAAATCGCCGCTACCAAAACAAAGCCAACTCCGTCTAGCTTCCAACAGATGAGCCCTTTGACCCCGGTGGTCATGGATGACCCATTGGGCATGCGCACTCTCAACTCCGCATCCGCCGAGAAAGACTCAACTCCTATTCTCCGGATGAAGCAACTCAATTGGTGATGAGAGTTGAAAGAACTCCATAGTTAAGCGTGCTTGGGCGAGAGTAGTACTGGGATGGGTGACCTCCTGGGAAGTCCCCGTACGGCCCAACTTAACTGTCGAGTTCGCTCATCAAAGGGAGGCTGTGGCCACCAACAACCCGCCAGTGGGCTGGAGAGGGGTTGGGGTGCTTGGGCTGCAGCCCGGTAACGTCGCCTAGAGCGGAGCCGTGACATCGTCATGTTGTATCGGCTAGGGTCGTTACAAAAAAAAGTGCTGCAGCCCGGTAACGTCGCCTAGAGCGGAGCCGTGACATCGTCATGTTGTATCGGCTAGGTTCGTTACAATCCACTCCCCAACAGAAAATTTTCCCTGCGTTTAACGCAGGGAAAATTCATGTGTATTTAAATATCCGAGCCCACCTCATATTTTACTTTCCCTCCCCCGTTTTTTACTTTCCCTCCCTTCCGACGGTCGCCCCCTTCCGGACGTCTCCCACCAAAGACAAGTAGAAGGGTTCCAGCAGAAGGAAGCTTATCCGCGGGGATTTTTACTTTCCCTCCCTTCCGACGATCGCCCCCTCCGTGTTCTTCAAAGAACTACAAGGAGCTTGCGGTGCGTTGGTCTGTTCTTCATCTCCATGCGAAACGACGCTTCTTCCTTCCCTCCCTGACCGCTTTGTCAACCTGCAGATATGTGCGTCTTTCTATTTTTCCTCCTCGCGCATGGGTGTTCTTCCTTTACCTTTTTTTCATTGTATGAAGGTGTGTATGCAAGCATTTTTCATCCTGATTTAGTGTTTTTTTTGTAAATGCAGGTACCTGAGAGCACTTCAAAATGACAACTTCAAACCCCCATGCTAATGACGAAACAGTATGTTATGTGGGGATTATGTATTTCTTTCCTATTTTTTGACAGAGATCGGCTTTTTAAATTGTACATCATGTGTAATATTAAGACTGAATTTCTATCCGCACTAACTAACTACTTTTCCGCCTGGATTTTATGGGTTGTTTTATTTACTTGTGTATGTCACCTATTTTTCAGACTGGATTTTATGCAACATTTATCTAGTATTATAAATAAACTAATTTTCAGATTGAACTGCTGACACATTTTTTATTAGTTGCAGGTAAAGATAGAGCCATTTGTCTTTCCCATCGTCCACTCAGATCAAGAGGCCTACAAAATATATTGTGATTATGCCCATAAAAAAGGATCCAGCGTGCGCAAACAATATTTAACGTGTTGGACGCATACAAGGATAGTTAAACAAAGAGAGTTTTCCTGCGCAAAGCCGGGCTCAAGGATACTAAGAAATCACTCATAAAGTACCGCAAGTCGGATACCTGCACAGGATGCCTGGCTTGCATTACATTCCAAGCTGATAAGGAGGGAAAAAATTGGACAGTCATGAAGTTTGTTGAGCAGCATAATCATCCTTTGGCAACCAAGAAAGAGATGCATTTGTTGAGGTCTCGCCCCAATATTTTTGAAATGCAAGACGGACTTATGAAAAATATGACTTCAACAAGCATTAGAGCAGTGAATTTGTATAACTTTCTATCTACAGAAGCTGGTGGGCCTGAAAACATCGGATTCTCCAAAACAGATGCCTTCAATTATGTTCAGAGTGAACAAAAGGCTTTAATAGAAAGCGGTGATGCTTTTAGCTTGGTAACCATACTACAAAAAAACAGTTGGCGGATAACATGTTCTCCTACGAAGTCCGGAGAAGTGAATTTAATAGACTGATAGGTTTATTTTGGATGGATGGGCACAACAAGATAGACTACGACTGCTTCGGAGACGTGCTTATTTTTGACACCACCTATAGACTAAACAAGTACAATCTAGCATGCACACCATTTATTGCGGTGAATCATCACTGGCAGAATGTGTTTGTTGGTGGTGCTTTTTTCGCTGATAAGACTATCAAAACATTTTGTTGGTTGTTCGAGTCATTTTTGAATAGCGTGGGTGACAAACAACCAATTATAATCTTCATGGACCAAGATCAAGCAATGACTGTCGCTATTGAATGAGTGTTGACGTCTAGTCTCCATCGGCTATGTCAGTGACACATGCAAGAAGGCACCCTCAAAAGTCCTTAGCTTCAGTCATGATAGAAGTGTACGGGGACATTTCTATAATTGCATGAGCAAGTGTGATGGTGAAGAGGAGTTCAATAGGTATTGACACAAAATGCTAACGAGAGGAAGCTTACAAGAGAACAAATGGCTGAGGGATATTCATAGTATTAGGAGGAGGTGGTCTACCGCATTTAACAAAGATGTATTAGACTTAGGAATTTTATTCACTCAAAGAAGTGAGTCCGCCAATAATTGTTTGCATGGATCTTCGAAAGGCACAAATTCACTTGTTGAGTGTTTTTACGGAATGAAGAAACTTGTCTCATCATGGTGGCACAATGAGCACGACGAGGATTTCAAGTGCATGCACGGCGTTATTAGTCTACGATATAGCTTATCTACCCTACTAAAGAATATTTATAAGCAATATACTCAAAAAATATTTGCAATATTCAAAAAAAGCTTCATGGATGGCGTAGGAGGAGTTGATGTGGTCGATGAAAATAGATATGACCGAAACATACTATACATTACAATGCAAAACAATGCAGTGGATGTTGATAAAAGATGATTTGTTACATTTAACTCTGTCACCAATGAAGCGCAATGCTCGTGTCGTGTGTTCGAGACTAAAAGTATTTTATGTCGGCATATCTTAAGGATTTTTAACTTAAGAAGTCTAAAACAAATATCGAGTTGTTATGTGCTAAAAAGATTTACTTTGAAGTCCAAAAAAGGAATTTACCTTGCAGATACACCCTCCATGGCTGAATCCAACTCCAACCTTTTATTTAGAAATCATGTAATGCAATTCAGCTATGATCTCGTACGGCGAGTTGAAAACTGCAAGCAAGCTAAAGAGCATGTTATAAGCAAAATGAATTCAATGTCTGAAAAAATAGATGAGCTGGTGGACAATGACGAGCACCAGAAAAAAGGATGTGTTTATGATAATGATGAACGAAAGGAGAAGGTAAATGATCCGCTAAAGAAGAGACCAAAGGGTGCTTCAAATGCACGCATGAAAGACCACTGGGAGCGAGGAAATAGGCAACCCAAACTAAGTAATTTATTTTTTTCCATTTGATAGAATATGTACATGTCATATTATAATTCAAAGTAAATATGTTTTGTACTTCATTGTATGCCAGAGAAAAAAGTAGAGGGTAAGGCTAAAAAGATCATTCAAGATAACGCACCAAATATTAAAGAGTTTGAATTTTTTGCCAACATAGCGCAAGAGCAGCAAACTTCGCCACCGCTCACGCCGACATGCACCGATTCAAATGACGACTATTTTGTTAATTTGCCGTTTAACTTCTCCAGCGTGCCTGATGTATTCAAGCCTTATTGAGAATTTTGTTTAATTGCTAATGGATTATTTTTCCAATTCAAGTGAAGCATCAAAAGTTCAAAAGAAACTATCAGTCTATTAAATTCACACAATGCCACACATTTGAGTGAAAATATTTCTAACGACACGTAATGTAAATACCACTAGTATCGCAAACGCTAAAAATTTTAATGTCATGCAATGTCAAAGAGTGAAACAATATTACAACACGATAATGTTTTATGTCACCAATTTGTCAATGTTTTCAAACACCAAATCACGGAAAATTCGTAGTATATCGGCGGTTATCTCTGCTTGAAAATGCGACATATCTGATTGTCAACCCTTTCTCATTGCCCATGACACCTTCGTTGGTGAGAGCACGGTCTACATGTATTTAAGCATGAACACTATGCAGCCAATCCCATTGCCCTTGCTTAGGGATTCCATTAACTGCTACGATCTTCCAGTCCATTATTTTGGGCGACAATGCCGCTCTACAATCATCATGAAATGCATGAATCTGCTTGAAGCATAAGACATATTTAATAAACTATATAATGAGAAATTAATTACTATAAACAATAAACCAGTGAAAAAAAACCAAAACATACCAAGCCGGGAAGAGATGCTTGATGTCAGCCACGCGACATTGAGTCATAAAAATATCACACACAGCGCTTTAGGTCACAGACTAGAAGACACCAATGATCTGGGGCCTGTACTGGCATTAGTATCAAATCCGTTTTTTCATATTCTCTTTGGTTATATGACCGACAATTATTTGACAGTTGTTTACCTTGCTCATCTTATAGTACTGCATAGTTGATTTTATTAATGATCTATTTAAATATGAGAATTTTGAATTTTAGATAAAGCTACTTACAGCATGATCATGAGAGATGTACAAAAAACTTCTCAATTTTTTTGGCGATCTCTTTGTAACACCCCAGTTTTCAAGCCTGGAGTCGCTGGAAGCTAGCATTAGGGGAAGAGAGACCGCTGGCGGTAGGTCGATGAGCTCGGCACAGGATCCAGTGCGCACGATCATGGGATCCAGTGCGCACGACCACTGGTCGTGCGCTCTATATCCATTTTTGCCGCATTCTGTTTAGGGCAAACGCACGACCATTGGACTTAGTGCGCACGACCACTGGTCGTGCGCCACTGCTCGTGCGCGTTGATCCCATTTTTCTGGAGTTCTGCCGTTGTTAAACACACGATCATGAGATCAAGTGCGTACGACCTCTGGTTGTGCGCCACTGCTCGTGCAGACGGGTCTGGTCCGTCATTTTCAAATCATGGCCGTCCGATTTTTCCTTAAATCCGATCCAAGGGCCCAGGATCTTCCGCCCAAACGCTTTTATTAGGGCTGAGAGCCCCTTTCCTTCATTCTTTATCACTTGGAGGGTTGACCAAGGATTTGGGGGAGAGTGAGGAGGAGGAAGGAGAAGCTCTTCCACCGCCATTGGTGAAGCTTCGTAGCTCCGATCATCATTCCGAGACCGGATCCGTGGAGAGGACGTGGAGGCGCTCATGTCAATCCGTTCAAAGCGAGGAATCCATGGCCAGGAAGAGAGGTCGTAAGGTAACGACATTTTCTCCTCTCAGTTTCTAGGATGCGTGCATATCATCTTCTCTCTCTCTTGTTTTCAAGCTTTTGGGCACCAAATCTCTCAAATGAGAGGGGCTTGAGTTGCCATGTTTCAAGAGGAATCACCGGGTCGATTGTGTCCGTCCCGACATGATTTGCATTAGAGATCCGCTCCGTTAGTGGATTAGGCATTGTGGGTGAAGCCGTAGTCGCGACCGTTAGTCCGACTCGGTGATGTTGCATAGCGAATCTTAAGGATTTTGTAGAAATCCGTTGCGGCAAGATGTCGTTTGTGATGTATGTGTTTTCCTCCTTTTTCGAGTGAGTACTCGTAGCCGTAATCGGACAAGGTTAGCTCCACATTGGCGGTAGATGGTTTCCTTGGTGCACGGGAACATTGCAGTACGAATGAGAGATTAGGGTGGGAAAGGCTAGATTGTGATGTGCTAAGGTGCGACTTTATCTCCGTGGTCGGCTGACTGTCCCGTGACGTGTAAGTCATGTAGGAAGAGTGTCCCAGCGAGACTAGTCCCCTTCTGTGAGACTGACGAGAACGCCGCGCATAGGACAAGCCCGGGCAATAAAGCCCACGAGTGGGTGGGGTCCAGCAAGGGTTCTTATAATTGGTCTGTGTGTGAGACGAAAACCTGACGTGAGAAATCAGGGTTTGCAGGCAAGCTCGTGTCTAAGACCCACGAGCGGGTGGGGCCATGACAAGATTTCCGTGTGGCGGCTTGTATGTTGTTAGATGAATTGTAGTACCCTTTTGTTTGCGGCTTGACGCCGATGGGGAAATTGGAAGTACCCAACTGATATGTTATGATGATGTGCTAGATGCATACGCGATAGGGTGCCTTGGGTGAAGCCCGGGCTTGCATACATGCTGCATAGTAGGCCTCATTTAATCATGTGATCAACATAGAAAACATGTTTGTTGTTTGAGACATCCAAGCCTATTTTTAAAGCTTTACATGTTTATGTATATGACCTACGAAGTGCGGACTTGCAGGTGGGAGGTGTACCCCGGGGTCCGTTAGGGGCGGCCGGGAGGAGATGTGTTGGTTACGCAGTAGAAGTCAGCCTTTGCTGACTCACATTACCACAAATTTTTACAGGGCAAGGATCACGAGCGGGAGCAAGTGCGTCGGCTGACAAGGCCTAACCCTCATGAAGTGTTTAACATGCTTACTAGTTGTTTTCTTCTTGACTGTGATGCTCCATGCTTTGGTATTTCCGGCTTGCATGTTGAGGTAGCTTGCATGTTGATGTTTGACCTTGTGGTCATGGACTTATTTTGTATAAGGCCTTAAGGCCGTTTTTGATACTCCTGTTTGGTATTGGATAACTTCTTGTTTTGTTGGTATGTTTTCGCTGTTGCTTTATTCTGAGTTTTGAGTTGGATAGTTAATATCACCTTTTAATACTAAAGTTGTGGCGTCCATATGTTGTGGGGCCCCGGTTGGACCCATATTATATGGTCATTACAGGGGAGGTGTTACACTCTTTCTCCTGACAGATACACAAGTGCATAGGTATTCAGATGGACATCCGATAACCAACCAACACCCAGTAGGCCGTCCAATAACGATCTTATAATATGTACATTTCCATTTTGGAAGATTTTTTGATTGCTGAGATGAAGATAAAGAAAATTAATCATATCTATATCATAACAGAAATTCATCTATAAAGACTGTTAAAAAATCTGACTGCAAAATCAGTACATATTTCTAACTGTGCAAAGAACGTCTGCAAAAACAGTACAGATAACTAACTAGATAAAGAGTGGAGATATACCTTCCTGTAAATCGTGTCAGTACACTCAATAATTTCGCGTTGTCGCGCCATTATTAGAGTCTTACCGGGGTACGATTCTTCAAACTTCAATTTGACTCCGTTTTTTGGAGTGTCGTGGTCTTTTTTCTTATAAACCTTCTTCGGGGTGGTGTGGTGGTCTTAACAAGTGTCACCTCGAGCGTAGAAACTGGCATGGGATTTACGGAGGAAGGTTCAGGAGATGGATTGAGGGAAGGAGCTGGAGCCGTTTGAGGTCTATCACTTGGTTGACTAAACCAAGACATACACAAATCCCTTAGAGAACGAACGTCCTGGCTAACATTTTGTATGGAAGACATAACACGATCCTCCATACCTCTCAAGTCCTCCGCCGCCCTCAAAAACTCTTCTTTCTCCCGCCTATCCCTTCTTAGGAATATTCTTTCTTTCTCCAACTCCTCTCTACTCTCTCCTCCTCTATTCTCTTACCTTCATCGATATTAAACCACATAACTTTTTTCTCGCTTCCGCACCTGCAAAGCATGGTAAACCAATAAAATACATTGATTATAAATAATGGTTACTAGAAAAGATTATACATTTTCTAATTTTTTTAATTGGTTCGAAGTATGAATCCTCGTCTTCCTCCCCAAGTAGCGCATTCTCTTGCAACGTTATATGTGTGAATTTGTTTCTTACCTAGTGCAAACATAGTTATTTGGAAGATTGTACAACCAATAAACACTAATGCAATTGATATGAAGGAGAGGACAAACTTGATCGGGAAGCAGCAGAGTACCAGGGCGATTAAAACAGACCTTCGAGTTATAGCTTAACTTTGAATACCATCGACAGATACGTGGTCGTGCGATGAAATCTACGACAAGCTGTATATTTGTGTGCTCATAAAGCCACACCTGCAAAATTGTGTGGTAAGAGCCCTTTTAATTATTAAGTAACATAAAAGTACTACCTCACTTACCAGAAGAACTACCGAGCAACCTTCAAAATAACCCAAGTTCTTCCCGGGTTCCCGGAGAGCGCTCTTGGCATTCAAGTCAGCTATCTGGGCATGCAAGTATTTGTGGACGGCCATGATCCAATTGTACTTCATAAACATATCAAGTCTTTTGATTTCCATCACAGATTTTGGATTTTTTAAAACCATCTGTGGGAATAAGAAGACGGCCAACAAATACCGAACCAGTAGGTCGACTCGCCTTTTTTCCAAATTGGGGGACCACTTTTCATATACTGAACCATTCATCTGTCAAATCAGTTTTTTTTGAATAGAATGAGCAAACGACCTTATAACGAAACAGAATTCAACACCACTATCGGTAATCCCAGAATCAGCGCAATCTCGTTAACGGTGAGGGAGACGTAGTAATTACCTAGAAGGAATGTTGTTTCTGACGATTATATATGCGAACAAGAATATACAAAAGCGATATATTTTGTAAAATTTTTGGAATACTAAATAGTGGAAGAACTCTGGCCTCATTTAGAATATTCCTTGATTCCTCAGATAGGACACAAAGTAGAGGATGGACATTTGTAATAAAAGTGGGTACATCGCATCTGCAATTCAAGTATGGGCTACCAGACACTGGGTGTAGAAAATAATACACGGGGCAAATAACCTAATTAGATAAAAGAGAATCAACATATCAAACCTTAAATAATTCTCCCTTACTTGTGATAGATAAAACAAAATATAACTGCCGTGGATGTAAATGGGACATGCGATGAAATCCGACTGTAAAACACAACAGAAACATAACTGATTCACAAATGGAGGAAAAACCGACTGTAAAATAGAACAAAAATGTGGATGAATAAAAACTGTGAAGAAATTCGACTGTAAAAACAACGCAGAAATGTGACTGGATAAAAACTGTGAAGAACTGCGACTGTAAAACAGAATAAAAGTGTGGCTGGTTAAAAACTGTGAATAACTCCGACTATAAAAATAACACAAAAATGTGGCTGGATAAAAAATGTGAATCATTTTGACTGTGAAAACAACACAAAAATGTGGCTGGATAAAAAATGTGAATCATTCCGACTGTAAAATTCGTGAAATGAGGAAGAAAAAAACTACAAAATCCTCGAAGAAAACCGACTGTAAGAAGAAAACAAAATGAATATGAAATATACCTCAGGCAACAAAGTTTGCGGCGACGACCAGCGGTGGGGAGGAAGCAGAAGCACCGGTAGGGCGGAGGTCTGAGAAACGCCGGTGGGGAGGAAAGAGCAGCACCGGAAGGGCTGAGATGTGAGGAACGCCGTTGGGGAGGAAGGAACAACACTGGTAGGGCGGAGATCTGAGGAACGCCGCTTAGATTTTTCTTAGGTTTCCGGTGCAGGCCGAGCAAATCGTTCCTGCCGAAGTCGGGAGAGAAGTGAAACGGCAACAAATTCAAAATATGAGATAGACACTGATATTTAAAAACGCATGAATTTTTTCTACATTAAACACTGCGAAACTTTTTTACGATCGTGATCGCCTGACCGGAGATGTTGGACGGTTCCGACGCACTAACTAATTAATACTTGCCGCAATTTACTGAAATGCGACGATCTATTGCGTCGTGGTAACGTCACGACACGTTTTAAATCTAATCCAGTTGGCAGCCTGGGCGTGTGACCATGTCAATGGACGACTTGGCTAATCTGATTATGACTTGGACGGTCGGAAGGAGGGCCACGTGGACCACCGTTACGTAAACAGTGGGGGAGCCCGGAGCTCTCTCTCCCAAAGGAAATATATATTTATATATATAGTTAATAATTCCTTATAATTATATAATTATTGTAAAATAGGTCTGATTCAGATTTGGTTCAATAATTTAGCACTAACGATGATGGTACAGAGTGTCGCCCAAGCATGACATCATCGTTCCTAAAAGAGTGATGTATTTATTAAGGCCATAATTATATGAAAGCCTACTTCGGTTACATGCAGACTGATTTTGGTTATTTGTAGGTCGCATAATTTCATATCAATTATGTGCAAGACAAGGTTTATGTTCACAGTTTTTTATGATTTTTTTTTAATTTGACTTGCATTTATTCTTTACGTATATAGTCGAAAATGATTTGCATATAACATCACTCTTTATTAATCGGTGGCCAGAAAGCTTGGAGAGGGTTGCCCAAGCGCTCCACATCATGAGCAATTTTTTACGTATGGATAGCGTGAACCATGTGGATAAAATTTTGTCCACCTGATCTACTATTGAACAACCAACAAAAATACAAAATATGTTGTCTGATCAGATTTTCGATCGGATTTTAAAAGAGTCCAATGTCTGGCCAGACACTTTTTTTCAAACATTCTTTTATGCATAAATAAATAACTTTTTTTTTTCTAAATATCCATGCTATATTTACGATACCCATACCTAAAAATTTTTCCCCTCGTCATAGGCGACCTCTTTCTTCCTTTCTCCCTCATAGTTCTCCCCCCAAAAAAGTCAAAATGGTTATTAATGGGGAGAAAGATCCAAAACTTTGAAAACTTGTATCTTGCTGTAGACTAGCTCGGCGTCCCGGTCAGACCAGAATAAACTGGACATCCTTAGCTTTCGGGACGGTCGAGCCCGCACACATTTAATGAAAGAGAGGGTTGACACAGGAGGTTTTAACATGAAAACCCATCAACTTGGTAAAAAACCGCATGACCGGATCTGTGCCGGTCAATGTTCACTGTCAAATTGCGGTTACAATTTGTTTGGAGAATCGAGGGCGACAGTACGCTCCTCGTTAAAACTTGGGGGGTGAGAAAGAATTTCTGACTCGCAACTGGCAATAAGCTGCGCCGAAAAAGTACTGAATGCTAACTTGGTTGCTAGTGTACTTGAGCGCTGGTGGTGATCGTCTTCTTCCTTTCTCCGCGTACTTGGGGACTTGGGCGTTCCTCTGGCTCGCTGGCGTATTGAAGATGACCCGAGTGAGGAGTTCGACAGAGTTCTGGCCTGAGGAAGAAGAAGACACCGGAGCAAAAAATGAGAAATGAGGAGGCCTGAGGCTTCTTTTATAGCCTCCAGGAGGTGGTTATGGTGGCCTAGCGGGCCCCCACTAACTTAGTGGATTAGTGGGTGGTTATTTGCAGATCAGATTGTGATGGGTGCCCAGTAACGATCGGACGATGGCTAACCTGCAAGCGGCGACAGCGGTTGACGGCCGTTGACGGAGGTGGCCGGCCGGTGGTGGTGGTTGCCGGAGGCGGCGGTTGACGGCGGCGGCGGCGGGCTGTAGTTGTTGGGTGGGAGGCCACCATGATCTCTCATGTTGTAGTGGAGATCATGAGGGAGTGGGTTGACCAGTCAAACTCATGATCTCCACAATAGGAGGGATCATGGGGGAGATGGTTAAGTGCACACCCAAGCCTATAAATGGGGATTCATTAGTATCAATTCCCCCCCCCCCCCCAAATCATTTATTGTTGAAGGTTGGTATGAGCGAGAGAGCAAAGATTTTCTCCCATTCTCTTCGACCCTGACGGGGACGAGCGAAAGGGCAAAAACATCGAGAGCGGAGCCCGGCGAGCCCCGGTAATATGTTTAAAAAAAATTGCGGTAGAGGGGAGACGACGCGCCCAAGATCGGACGACGCCACGGCGGCCAATACGGGGGTACGCGAGGGGGCGCGCGGACCGAGTCGCGCGGGGCGCGCATCCGTCCGCGCGCGCGCGACGGTAGCGTGCTTCGACACGCGCACAACGGTAGCGCGCACAGCGGTGCACACGCAGTCGTGCGTGCGCGCGTAATAGTGCGCACGCGGACTTGCGCGGCGTGCGTGTACCTGAGCGGGGCCCGTAGGAGCTATATTTTACACGTGCGTGTGCACGCAGGCGCCCCTCTGTAACACCCCAGTTTTGCAAGAGGGTCAGTCTGCAGTTCTGGAAATTTTTGGGTTTCTGGCAGGAGGCACACGGCCTGCGACACGGGCGTGTCGCAGGGCGTGTCGAGGCCGTGTCGACACTCGGCCCAAGTGTCGACACTTTCGCTCGACGAGTATCGAGACTGTGATACACGGCCTGTGACACGGGCGTGTCACAGGGCGTGTCCCGCTTGGTCGACGATCTTCGCTCGACGTTTTTCCGCGGTGTCGACACAAAGCCTGTCGACGGGTGTCGAGACTTGGCACACGGCCTGGGACACGGGTGTGTCCCAGGCCGTGTCACCTCTCGGGTTGGTTTCAGGGCCGTGTCGATGGAGGCACACGGCTGGCCACACGGCCGTGTCACTGGGGACACGGGCGTGTCGGATCGAACACAGGCGTGTCGGATGCCCGTGTGCTGTTCCAGGAGCGTCGATTTGAGACGGCGAATGAGGCACACGGCCCTGGACACGGGCGTGTGCCAGGCCGTGTTCGGCCCAGGTCTTTTATTTTCCAGGCGGATCGTGGCCATTCTTTCCCAGATTTTAGGATCTGACGGTTCAGGACTGTTCTTGGGGAGTTAAGTCCGAGAATAGGGTTGAAAACCCTCATTCTTCTCCAAGCTTTCTCTGACTAAAGATCTAGAGAGAAGCTAGAGCAAGGAGGAAGGAGAAGAAAGTCTTGGGCTGTAGGAGAAGTTTCGGTGCTCCAAATCGCGAGCCGAGTCCGGATCCGTGAAGCTTAGATCGTTGCGAAGATTTCCATCCAGCCATTTTGCCATGGCAAGGAAGAGGAGTCGGAAGGTAACGACACCTCTCCTCTCGGTCTTAGGATGCATGTCCTAGCATCATCTATTTTCTTTCTTTCTAGTTTTTGGGCACCAAACTCTCAAAAGAGAGGGGTTTTGGTTTGCCAAGGTTCAAGAGGAACCTCCGGGTTGATTGAGTCCGTCCCCGGCATATTTTGCATTAGAGATCCGCTTCGCTAGTGGATTAGGCATGGTGGGTGAAGCCGTAGTCGCGACCGTTAGTCCGACTCGGTGATGTTGCATACGAACTTAGGGATTCATAGAGATTCCGTTGCGGCAAGAAGCCGTTTGTGATGTGGTGGTGATTCCCTTTTGTTTGAAAGAGTACGCGTAGTCGGAACCAGACAAGGTTAGCTCCTCGTGGCGGTAGATGGTTTCCTTGAGGGACAAGGTTAGCTCCGTATGAGTCGGAGATGGTTTCCTTGGTGGACAAGGTTAGCTCCGCACGAGTTGGAGATGGTTTCCTTGGTGCGCGGGAACGCTGCAGTACAAATGAGGGATTATGGTGATTTTAGTCTTGAATTGTGATGTGCCAAGGCGTGGCTATGTCTCCGTGGTCGGCTGGCTATCCCGTGACATGTGCATCATGTGTGGAGAGTGTCCCGGCGAGACTAGTCCCCTTCTGTGAGACTGACGAGAATGCCAAGCTTGGGGCAAGCCCGGGCAATGAGGCCATGAGCGGGTGGGGTCCAGCAAGGCTTCTTAGAATCAGTCAGTCTGTGTGTGTTGGAATCCTGACATGGGACGTCAGAGCTTGCAGGCAAGCCCAGGGCTAAACCCTCGAGCGGGTGGGGCCTTGGCAAGAATTCCATGTGGCGGCCTGTGTGCCGTTTGAGGGAGTTGTGTCTCCCTTAGTGTTTGCGGCTTTATGCCAATGGGGAAATGTGAGTACCCAAATGTTGTGATGTTGTGCTAGATGCATACGCAGTAGGGTGCCTTGGGCGAAGCCCGAGTGTTGCATACATGTTGTATAGTAGGCCCTTTCATTACATGCTCAACCAGTAGAGAACGTCTTTGATGATTGAGACATCCAAGCCTGTTTTAATGCTTTTCTATTTATAGATGTTTATATTGCATACGAAGTGCTGACTTGCAGGTTGGAGGGTTCCCCGGGGTCCGTTAGGGGCGGCCGGGAGGAGATGTGTTGTTACTCAGTTTGAGGTCAGCCTTTGCTGACCCACGTTACTAATAATTTTTACAGAGCAAGGATCGCATGCAGGAGCTAGCACGCCGGCCAGAAAGGCCTAATCCCCATGAAGTGTTTTTCCCTCTTTTGTAGCACTACATTTATGATGATGTTTGTTTGAGACTCTTTTGTCCGGCTTGCATGCCGAGGTAGACTAGGAGTGCTATGCACATTCATGATTGTAATTTTACTTGAGTATGGACTTTTGTGGTAGGCCTTAAGGCTTTAATTGTAACTCTTTTGGTTAGTGAATAACTTCTAGTTGTGCTTTGTTTCCGCTGTGTTGTGCAAGTGTTTTTGAGTTTGTGTAGCTATATCAACTTATAATACTAAAGCTGTGGCGTTCGTATGTTGTGGGGCCCCGGCCGGACCCATATTATACGGTCATTACAGGGGAGGTGTTACACCCTCGATCTGCCTCGAGGGTCTTACCGTTGTGTCTTGTGCTTCTCATACTACGTCAGATTTTTTCTTTTTTGGCGACAGAGCTCGAAGCGTTCCGTGAGACCGCTGCGTCTGCGCTCTTCTCATACCGAGGACCAAATTGTCAATTGGAGGAAGAAGTTCGGGCTACCTGCTGATTTGGAAGTGAGAATTCCGCATGTCAAGGAGAGAGTGCAGTATCCTGCCCCCCCCCCCCCCCCCCGAGGATGGGTAACAGTCTGCGAGAGCACTTTAATGTCTGGCTTTCGATTCCCTCCTTCTGAGAAGGTGACCGAGATCTTAAAATTTTGCGGGGTGTCGATTGTTGAAGTTGGTGACCGGGCGGTCTGGCGGTCTGTCTTGGCGGGTTGAAGACCGCGCGGTCTGGCAGTTTGTCTCAGCCGGCTTGGAGACCGGGCGGTCTAGCGGTCTTCCCTGGCAATCTCTCTTCTTCTCTTGTGGTAGCCGTGCGGTTAGCCCTTCTGTCTAACCGCGCGGCTTGTGCGGTTTGTTTTGTATAGTCCGCTTAGTACTGTAAACTTTTAGTCCCACATCTCTTATTTGTATTCTCTCATCTCTCCTCCATTCTATATAAGGGAGAGCATACCTTTGTAATAAATACCTTTTTCGGATAATAAAGTTTCAGTTTAAAACCATTTCGGTTTGTTTTTGTTCGGTTCTTACATGGTATCAGAGGGCTCGATCTACTTCTCCTGATTTTGTGTCTTCCTGTCCGCGCGGCTTGTTGCGCCGGTTTGCACCCTGTCCGCGCGGCCTCTTCCTCTCCTTGTTGCTGCCCTCTGTGTGCGCGACTTTTTTGTTTCCTGTTCTAAGTCGCCGCCTCTTGTCGCAGCGACCTGTTTTGTCCTGCTTCTGTTCGCGCGGCCTGTCCTCTAACCGTTCGACTTCTTCCCCTCTGCTTGTGTCTGCAGCTTGGTCATGGATTTTCTGGCCGCTGGTTTCACCCCTTGTGACCGCTGCAGCCCTTCTTTTTCATATCTGTGTGGGTTGTTTCCTAACCGCCCGACTTCCTTTTTCCTGCTCCTATGGCTCTTTCTGATGCCTCTACTGCCACCACCCCTATCACCAATCCGGCTCCGCCTCTTCCACCTACTCATTCCGGGAACCTTGGGACCGTTTCCAAGCTTGTTGGCTCCAACTACCCGGATTGGAGCGTCTCTTTCACCTTTCTTCTTCGCTCACAACGCGAATACCACCATCTCGTTGATGACACACCTCCTATCACTTCACCTCTCTTTGATGACTGGGATGCAAGTGACGCGCTTGTGTGTACTTGGCTCGCGAACAATCTTTCCGATGAGTGTCTTCCCGTCATACGTCATGATGAGACGGTCAAGGCCACTTGGCTTCATCTTACCGCTCTGTACTCCAAGGGGGCTCAGACATCCTGCATCTATACATTGTATGCGAACCTCTTTGCCCGTCCTACCTTGTCTCCTGCTGCTGCCTACCAACAGGTTCAGGCTCTTGGGGCTGAGATTCTTCAGAATCGCCCCTTTTCTGCAGATTTGGCTCAAAAACACAAGCACTTCTAGGAGCTTCTGGTTGTGTGTTATCTGCTCCGGCTTCCTGATACTTATTACATGATCCGCCAGCAAATTCTAGGTGAGGCCGAATCTCCTACCTTAGATGCCACCGCTGCCCGTATCGCTGCTGTCACCTCTCTCCTTCAGCGCCCACTTTTGCCCGCTCCTTCTCCACCACCGGACAACTATTCTCATCACACTCAGCGGAGTGGCTCTGGTAGCCGCAGTCACCAGTCCGGCGGCCGTGCTTCTTCCCGCTACCTTTGTTCTCATTGTGGCCGAACCAGCCATACTTTCGAATGCTGCTGGACGAAGCATCCCCATCTTCGCCCCTCCGGTGACTCTTCCAAGCCGTCTGCATCTGTTGTAACATCCTCAGGTAGTGCCCACATGGTGACTCAAGGTAAATGACTCATCGACTCTGGTGCCACTAATCACATGACGGGCAATCCTCAGTGCTTCTCTTTACTCGAACAATATGATCGGTTGCCCCCGATCCTAGTTGCGGATGGTTCTCCCTCCCCGGTTCATGGGACGGGAGTGGTTCATGTTACTCCGTCACTACGACTAGCGAACACTCTCTATGTGCCCAAGTTTCTGTGCAATCTGTTGTCTGTTACCTCTTTATGCAAACAGCTTCAGTGTTCTGTGACATTTACACCAACTTCTTGTTCTTTTCAGGATCCGAGCTCCCACCGGACGATTGCTACTGGAACTGAGAGCGGAGGCCTCTACTTCCTCGACAATGTTTCCTCCTTGTCCGCCTTCTCCTCTTCCTGTACGGATCTTCTCCAGTAGCATCTCCGCCTCGGTCATCCTCCACCACGTCTTCTACATCAGCTTCTGCCACACCTCCCTCCGTCTAGTACTCCTCTCCAATGTGACGCCTGTCAACTCGGCAAGCATCACCGTTCCTCCTTCTCACCGAAGCACGTACGGGGCTCTACTCGTCCTTTTGATCTTGTCCACTCCGATATCTGGGGACCTGCTCATACGCTCACCATTGGCCGGGGTAGTTCTTATTTTGTAACCTTTATAGATGATTTTTCTCGATGTACTTGGGTGTATCTCCTCCGAGATCGCTCTGAACTTTTAGATGTATGGATATCTTTTTATCAGTTGATTAAAACTCAGTTCAATGTTTGTATTAAAACATTTCGCTCCGACAATGCTAAAGAGTATCTGAGTCATGCTTTTACCTCTTTTTGTGTGCAACATGGCATTATTCATCAGACTAGCTGTGTTTACACCTCCCAACAAAATGGGGTGGCGGAACGCAAAAACGTCACCTCCTCGACGTGGCTCGCACATTGATGACCCAGATGCATGTCCCTCGCTCGTATTGGGGCTATGCCGTTCTCCTTGCATGTTACCTCATCAATCGCATTCCATCCACCATTCTCCATGGGAAAACACCCTTCTCCATTCTGTATCCGGGCAAGGAGCCTTTTCCTCTCCCTCTCCGCATCTTTGGATGCACTGCTTTTGTGCATACCCCATCTACCACCCGTGACAAGCTATCCCCTCGCTCCACCAAATGTGTCTTTCTGGGGTACTCCACCACTCAGAAAGGCCATTGTTGCTTTAACCCTGTTCTTCGTCAGCAGTTCGTCTCTGTTGACGTTACCTTTTTCGAGAATGCCTCCTACTTCTCGGCTGACTCCTCCTCTCTTTCCCCCGCTACCTCTCCTCCTTCCCCGGCTTCTGACTCTCCTGTTATTCCCTTCGTTCCCTCATCTCCTACTGAGATATCCACCCCTCCGCCATCTCCGTACCCTCCTCTCGCTCCACCTCTCTCTCCCACTTCTCCACCTCCGTCTCCATCCTCTCCGCCGCCGTCGCTCTCTTCTCCCGGGCCAACTCTCTCTGCAACGGACGCTCCGGATCCCGAGGGGGCCGCCGACCTGGATCTCCCTGTGGCTCTTCGCAAAGGGGTGCAGACATGTACCCTACACCCCCTTGCTGCTGTTGTTTCATATGATCGTCTTACCCCTTCTCGCAGGGCCTTTGCGCTGGCTATCTCTGCCACTGCCACGCCTCGTTCCTATCAGGAGGCCCTTGCTATTCCGCACTGGAAGCTGGCCATGGATGAGGAAATGGTGACCCTCACGGAGCGGGGTACATGGACTCTTGTTCCTCCTCCCTTCGGTACTGATGTTGTTGGCTGTCGCTGGGTCTTTGTGGTCAAATTTGGCCCAGACGGCACTGTGGATCGGTATAAAGCTCGCCTTGTTGCTAAGGGCTTTACTCAGACCTATGGGGTTGATTACTTTGACACCTTCTCCCACATGGCTCGTCTCAGCACTATCCGGGTCCTTCTCTCTGTGGCGGTCAATAGGGATTGGCCGATTTCTCAGCTGGATGTCAAGAATGCCTTCCTTTATGGTGATCTTCACGAGGCTGTTTACATGGAGCAACCTCCTGGGTATGTTGCTCAGGGGGAGACACGAGTATGCCGGCTGCAGAATTCAATTTATGGCCTCAAGCAGAGCCCTCGAGCTTGGTTTGACAAGTTCAGCGGCATCATGGCGGCTGTTGGTTTTGCGCAAAGCTCTACTGATCACTCTCTATTTATTCGCAAAACTCCTTCGGGGCTGGTTGTTCTTGTTGTGTACGTCGATGATATTCTTCTCACTGGTGATGACCAGGAAGGGGTAGCCCTGACAAAGCGACATCTTCGCCAACATCTGATCACGAAAGATATGAGCTCTCCAAAGTACTTTCTGGGGATCGAAATCTCTCGGAAGCCCGACTCCTTAGTTCTCTCTCACCGTAAGTATGCCCTTGATCTTTTAAAAGAGGCAGGATTGACTGGAGCAAAACCTGCCCGATGCCCCATGACAACTGGAGAAGACAAAACCTGGACAGATGATTCGCCTCCTTTTCAGATAGTTCGCGATACAGGCGTCTGGTTGGTAAGCTCATATATCTCACAGTGACCAGGCCCGACATTTCCTATGCTGTGGTCAAGGTGAGTCAATTCATGCAAGCACCTAGGGAGTGCCATCTACAGTCCGCCTTGCGGATCTTGGAGTATGTCAAAGCAGTGCCTGGGAAAGGATTACTTTTTCAGAAGAATGGTCATCTGAGGATTGAAGCCTACTCAGATGTAAGTTATGCTGATGACAAAGGGGATCGCAAGTCAACCTCAGGTTTTTGCACCTTTGTTGGGGGAAATCTGGTGAGCTGGAAGAGCAAGAAGCAGTCTGTTGTCTCCAGGTCTAGTGCAGAAGCTGAGTATCGCAGTATGACGTCGACCACTTGTGAGTTAAAATGGCTGCGGGCTCTCATGCTAGATTTAGGAGAGGTATACAACCATCCTCTTCCTATGTTCTGTGATAACAAGGCCGCCATATACATCTCCAAAAATCCGGTCTTCCATGAAAGAACAAAGCACATTGAGGTCGACTGTCATTTCATTCGTGAAGAGATCTTAAAGGAACAAATTTGCACTGCCTTTGTCACTTCTGATAAAGAGCTGGCTGACATCTTCACCAAGCCAGTTTCCGCCTCGTTTCTTCATGTTTGCGACAAGCTGGGCATGATCGATATATATGCTCCAGCTTGAGGGGGAGTGTTGAAGTTGGTGACCGGGCAGTCTGGCGGTCTGTCTTGGCGGGTTGAAGACCGCGCGGTCTGGCGGTTTGTCTCAGCCAGCTTGGAGACCGGGCGGTCTAGCGGTCTTCCCTGGCAATCTCTCTTCTTCTCTTGTGGTAGCCGTGCGGTTAGCCCTTCTGTCTAACCGCGCGGCTTGCGCGATTTGTTTTGTATAGTCCGCTTAGTACTGTAAATTTTTAGTCCCACATCTCTTATTTGTATTCTCTCATATCTCCTCCATTCTATATAAGAGAGGACATACCTTTGTAATAGATACCTTTTTCGGATAATAAAGTTTCAGTTTAAAACCATTTCGGTTTGTTTTTGTTCGGTTCTTACATCGATCTCCCAGTTTACCTCATTGGCAGTAGTGCGCCTTATGGGCATGGTTATTTTCTTCCGTGAGCATGGCGGGAGACTTACTTTGGAGTGCTTTCGAGAGTTGTGCGATGTCCGCTCCGATGGTGGGGAGCACGTGGAGATTCACAGCAACAAGAGTTGGCTCGATTTCGAGGCTCGAATACACCGTCGTCACGAGAACATTCTTTTTTGGTACATCAGGAACCCTTGGGGCTTGCCTGAGGTGTGGAATTCACATCCCAATTATTGTCGTCGCCAGATGGGGAAAGAGTGGGAATTTTCCCCGGTGCCGAGGTTTTCGGAGCCTCGCGAGTTGGCCAATCGCTTGTTCAGCATTTTCTTATTTGTGGAGGAGAAGCTCTTGCTGCAGTGCGACATTTCTTCCATCTCTAGGCGGACTTCTGACGTCCTTGGGTGGTAGTCGGAAACATAAGGCCGTCGTAGTTTCTCGAGGTGGTGGGAGCGCGGTGCCTTGTTCGTCTTCACCGAGTGATGTTTCTCTTCTGGTGGCCGTGGCTGTTCGCCTCCCGAGGTGCAGGTGCTTGGTTTGTCTGCCCCCTAGTCTTCCCCTATGGAGGCAGCGACTCCGAGGCTATCTTCTTTTTTGAAGGCGATGGATGAAGCGGTAATCACTCTTGTGTGAAATTTTCATTTTCCATTTTGTGACGCTAATTTTCATTTTTCCTTTGTGCAGGTTGATATTCAGGGCCAGACTGTCGCTACTTGGAACGATCACTATGTGAGCCTGAAGGACAGGTAATTGGCCCTTGAGGAGAAGCTTAGATCAACAATGAGTTTGCTTGCCTCCTCGAGGGAGGTGCATGATCGTGATTGTAGAAAGTAGCGAAAAAGAAAGAACAAACGGATAGACTTTTGAATAATTGAAATGTTATTATCCAAAAAAGATATCATTTACAAAGGTATGACCTCCCTTATATAGAATGGAGGAGATATGAGAGAGAGTATACAAACAATGTGGGACTAAACATTTACAGTACAGAGCGGCTATAAATAAAGGAGACCGCATAGGCCGCGCGGTTTAACAGATGGGTTAACCGCTCGGCAACTCCAGCAGGATAGAACAGGCCGCAATGGGCGACCGATAGACCACCCGGTCTCCAGGCTCCAGAGTGAGACCGCCAGACCGCCCGGTCAACAAACCGCTGGACCAGACCGCAAGGCCGCCCGGTCTAATACTTCAACACTCCCCCTCAAGCTGGAGCATAGATATCAATCATGCCCAGCTTGTCACAAATGTGGAAGAAGGAAGTAGAAACCGGCTTGGTGAAGATATTTGCCAATTCCTTGTCAGAGGTGACAAATGGAGTACAAATCTGTTTCTTCAAAATCTCTTCCCGAATGAAGTGACAGTCAACCTCTATATGCTTTGTTCTCTCATGGAAGACCGGATTTCTGGATATGTATATAGCGGCCTTGTTGTCACAGAACATAGGGAGAGGACAGTTATATACCTCGCCCAGGTCAAGCATGAGAGCCCATAACCACTTTAACTCACACGTGGTTTACGCCATACTCCGGTATTCGGCTTCGGCACTGGATCTGGAGACAACAGACTGTTTCTTGCTCTTCCAACTCACGAGATTACCGCCAACAAAGGTACAAAAGCCTGATGTGGATTTACGATCGCCTTTGTCATCCGGGTAACTTGAATCTGAGTAGGCCTCAACCCTCAGATGACCATTCTTCTGAAAGAGTAACCCTTTGCCTGGTGCTGCTTTGATATGCTCTAAAATCTTCAGGGCGGACTGAAGATGGCAGTCCCTGGGAGCTTGCATAAACTGACTGACCTTGCCTGCAGCATAGGCGATGTCGGGTCTAGTCACCGTGAGATAGATGAGTTTGCCTACCAAACGTCTGTACCTTGTGACATCAAATAGAAAAGGCGAGTCATCCGTCCACGTTTTGTCTTCTCCAATAGCCATGAGAAACCGAGCCGGTTTGGCACCTGTCAATCCTGCTTCTTGTAGAAGATCAAGGACATACTTCCGTTGGGAGAGAACCAACGAGTCAGGTTTCCGAGAGATTTCTATCCCCAAAAAGTATTTCGGGGAGCCCATATCCTTCGTGACCAAGTGCTGACGGAGGTGCTTCTTCGTCAAGTCCACCCCATCTCGGTCATCGCCAGTAAGAAGAATATCATCCACATATACGGCCCAAACCACCAGTCCCGAGGCCGTTTTGCGAATGAATAAGGAGTGATCGGCCGAACTCCTTCGAAAGCCGATGGTAGCCACAATACCACTGAACTTGTCGAACCATGCCCGAGGGCTCTGCTTTAGGCCATAAATGGCCTTCTTCAAATGACATACACGTGTCTCCCCCTGAGAAACATACCCAGGAGGTTGCTCCATATAGATGTCTTCCTGAAGATCGCCATAGAGAAAGACATTCTTCACATCAAGCTGGGAAATAGCCCAATCCCGGTTAACAGCCACAGAAAGAAGAACCCGGATGGTGCTGAGGCGAGCAACCGGAGAAAAGGTATCAAAATAATCAATGCCGTAAGTCTGAGTGAAGCCCTTGGCCACCAGCCGGGCTTTATAGCGATCCACAGTGTCGTCGGGGCGAAACTTCACAACGAAGACCCAGCGACAGCCAACCACATCAGTTCCCACGGGAGGAGGAACCAGGGTCCAGGTACCCCGTTCAGTAAGAGTAGCCATCTCCTCATCCATGGCAGACTTCCAATGAGGGAGAGCAAGAGCCTCCTGGTAGGTGCGGGGAGTAGTAGTAGTAGAGATAGCCAAGGCAAAACACCTGCGAGAAGGAGAAAACCGATCATAGGAAACAACTGCCGCAAGCGGGTGTTGAGTACACGCCCGCACCCCTTTGCGAAGAGCAATGGGAAGATCCAGGTCGACGGGAGCGTCAGCGACGGGAGCGTCAGCGACCGGAGCGTCCGTGGCGGAGAAGGCTGGCCCAGGACTAGAGAGAGACGGTGGTGGAGAGGAGGGAGGAGGGGTGGGTGGTGAGACGGACTGGGAAGGAGTCGGTGGAGGAGGAGACGGAGGTGGGAAAACGTCGAGAGGCGTGGAAGGAACGGAGATATCAAAAGGAAGAGAAGAGGTAGGAGAGAAATAAGAAGCAGTCTCAAAAAAAGTGACATCCGCGGAGACAAACTGCTTGCGGAGAAGAGGGTCAAAGCAGCAATAGCCTTTTTGAGTGGTAGAGTACCCCAAAAAGACACACTTGGTGGAACGGGGGGAAAGCTTGTCGCGGGTAGCGGAGGGAGCATGAACAAAGGCCGTACAACCAAAGACACGGAGAGGGAGAGGAAAAGGTTCCTTGTGGGGGTAGAGAATGGAGAAGGGGGTCTGGCCGTGGAGAACTGTGGAGGGAAGGCGATTGATGAGATAGCAGGCGAGGAGCACAGCGTAGCCCCAGTAGGAGCGAGGGACGTGCATCTGCGTCATGAGAGTACGAGCAACATCAAGCAGGTGACAGTTTTTACGCTCCGCCATCCCATTCTGCTGGGAGGTGTAAACACAAGTCGTTTGATGAAGCAAGCCATGTTGGTGAAAGAAAGAGGAGAACTCATGATTCAGATATTCCTTGGCATTATCAGAACGTAAAACTTTAATAGAAATAGCAAATTGAGTCTGAATCATAAAATAAAATGATTGCCAAACAAAAAAGAATTCAGAGCGATCTTTTAACAGATACACCCAAGTACAGCGTGAAAAATCATCTATAAAAGTGATAAAATAGGAACTGCCCCGACCAACAGTGAGGGTAGGAGCAGGACCCCATACATCAGAATGAATAAGATCAAACGGGCGAGAGGAGCCACGGCCTTGCTTCGGTGGGAAGGAGGAGCGATGATGTTTGCCAAGCTGACACGCATCACAGTTGAGCAGAGAACTGGTAGGAGATAAGTGGGGCAGAAGCTGGCGGAGAATCCGAGGAGGAGGATTTCCAAGGCGAAGATGCCATTGCAGGAGATCTGTGGAGGAGGAGTAGGCGGACAGAGCGGAAACATCGTCGAGGAAGTAGAGGCCGCCGCTCTCAGTCCCAGTAGCAATCGTCCGCTGGGTTCTCGGGTCCTGAAAAGAACAAGTAGTGGGAGTGAATAAGACGGAGCACTGAAGTTGCCGGCATAAAGTAGTAACTATAACAAATTGCACGGGAACTTTGAGACATAGAGGGTGTCCTCCAAGCAAAGCGATGGCGTGAGTTGAACCATGTCCGTCCCATGAACCGGGGATGGGGTACCATCCGCCATACGAACCGGGGGTAAGCGGTCATGTGTCTCAAGACGGGAGAAGCAATGAGGGTTGCCCGTCATATGATTGGTAGCACCGGAGTCAATCAGCCATTTACCTTGGGTAACGACGTGGGCACTACCTGACGTCGTGGCCACAGAGGCAGAGGGCCGAGAAGAGGCGGAGGCCGAAGAAGGAGCATCACCGGAAGGGCGAAGATGAGGATGTTTCTGCCAGCAGCGGTCAACAGAATGACCGGTACGACCACAGTGAGAGCAGAGAAACCGGGATGAACCCCGTCCGCCGGAGGGGCCGCGGCTTCCAGGGCCCCCCCTCTGAGCTTGGTGAGCAAAGGAGTCCTGGGAAGGGGGGGAGGCCAAAAGAGGTCGCTGGAGCAGCGAAGTAACAGCGGCAATGCGGGCCGCAGTGGCATCCAAAGTAGGAGATTCCGCCTCACCCAAGATCTGCTGGCGGATCATATCATAAGAATCCGGAAGACGAAGAAGATAACAAACAACCAGGAGTTTCTGGAAGTGTTTGTGCTGGTCGGCCAAGTCCGCGGAGAAGGGGCGATTCTGGAGGATTTCAGCACCAAGAGCCTGAACCTGCTGATAGGCCGCAGCAGGAGACATGGAAGGGCGGGCGAAGAGGTCCGCATAGAGAGTGTAAATGCGGGATGTCTGGCCCCCCTTCGAATAGAGAGCAGCGAGGTGAAGCCAGGCGGCCTTGACCGTCTCATCATGGCGAATGACGGGAAGGTACTCATCAGAAAGGATGTTGGCCAGCCAGGTGCGGACAAGAGCATCACTCAAATCCCAGTCATCAAACTCAGGAGAGGTACGAGGAGGAGGGTCATCGGTGAGGTGATGACGCTTGCGTTGAGAGCAAAGGAGAAAAGTGAAAGAAACGCTCCAATCGGGATAGTTGGAGCCCACAAGCTTAGAAAGGGTGCCAAGGTTGCCCGAAGGAGGAGGTGGAGAAGGAGCTGCAGGAGTGGTGGTGAGACCGGAAGTAGTCATAGAAAACCAGCAAGAAACCGCAGCGGATAGAAAAGGAAGAAGCCGCGCGAACAGAAGCGACTAGAAAGCAGTCAAAGGCACAGCGGGGAAGAGGTCGCGCGAACTGAAAAGGCCGAGCGAACAGAAGAGAAGAGAAGAGGAAGCAAAAGGCAGCGACGAGAACAAGTCGCAGGCCGGGCGAACAGAAACAGGCCGCAACGACTAGGAAGTCGGAGAGGCAAGAAAGAAGCAGGAGCGCGGCGACCACGAAACAGGTCGCGGCGACGAATAGCAGTAGGAGAGGAGAGGAGAACCAAGGAGAAGCAAGCCGCGCGAACAGGCAGCGGACAGAAGAAAGGCAAGCCGCGAGACAGGTCGCGAAAAGCGGAAATAAGCCGCGAGAAACAGAGAGCGGACACAATCAGGAGGAAACGACTGTGTCCTCTGATACCATGTAGAAAGTAGCGAAAAAGAAAGAACAAACGGATAGACTTTTGAATAATTGAAATTTTATTATCCAAAAAAGATATCATTTACAAAGGTATGACCTCCCTTATATAGAATGGAGGAGATATGAGAGAGAGTATACAAACAATGTGGGACTAAACATTTACAGTACAGAGCGGCTAGAAATAAAGGAGACCGCACAGGCCGCGCGGTTTAACAGATGGGTTAACCGCTCGGCAACTCCAGCAGGATAGAACAGGCCGCAATGGGCGAATGATAGACCGCCCGGTCTCCAGGCTCCAGAGTGAGACCGCCAGATCGCCCGGTCAACAAACCGCTGGACCAGGCCGCAAGGCCGCCCGGTCTAATACTTCAACAGTGATGTTTCACGATTTCGCCAGATGGGGTCCGGGCTGAAGTTCGAGTGGAGAATGCACGTGCGTCATTGGAGGTAGACAAGACACTGATAGAGAGAACCACCTAAATGTTGAAGCATTCCCTGGAGGAAACCACTAGTTTAGAGACTCGGCTTCGGGCGGCGAGGGCCCAAGGGGAGATGCTATCTTCCGAGAGTCGTGTGTCGAAGCTGAAGGCCGCTGGACTTGCGGAGTACTTGCCATCCCTGGATTACATGCGGGATCATAGCCTTATTGAGGAGGAGATGCGTGACGAGATCTGGTCCAAGGAGGTGGAGCCTCAAGTGGAAGATGCTTGTGAGCTAGCCCTTAGGCACGGAGCGGTGAAGGACTTCCGTTTTGTCAGCTGGAGCCTAGGATGCGACACCTCTGGCTTGAGCTTTGATGACGTTTCTGAGGATGAGTGCTCTGATGTTGATGCTGCTGATGAGTAGCGGCCCCATGTTTTTGTATTTGTGTGTTTTTGTATTCTTCCTCCTTCCATCTGTGTCTCGTGTTGTTCTTGCTTTGCAGTTTCAGTGGGCGCTCTTGTGCGTTGGTCTGTATGACATCATTATCTTTTGTATCACTTAGTTTTTTTTTTGTTTTTCCTTTGCCTCCTTTGAGTATTATTTTTGCTAGTTTGGTTTGCAGGAGGTGTGGGTGAAGTATTTCACATGAAGTGGATTCACAACTTCATTTGCACTGTTCCATTCTGGGCTCAGTTTGCTCGGTTCCAGCCTGCGTCTTAGTTTGAACGGTTCTAGCTCGCGGCTTAGTTTGCGCGGTTCCAGCCCGCGGCTTTGTTTGCACAGTTCCAGTCCGTGGCTTTGCCACGAGGGGAGCAGGCCCCCACGGGGAGTTTGCGCGAGGGTGGTTTGCGTGATTCCAACCCGCAGCTTAGTTCGCATGAGGGTTGCTTGTGGCTTTGCTATGAGAGGGACAGGCCCCCACGAAGAGTTTGCGCGAGGGTTGCTTGCAGCTTAGTTTGCATGAGGGTTGCTCGTGTCTTAGCGTGAGGGAGGCATACCCCCACGGGGAGTTTGCGCGAGGGTTGCTCACGACTTAGTTTGCACGAGGGTTGCTCATGGTTTAGCCGTGAGGGTGGGGGGGGGGGCAGGCCCCGATGGGGAGTTTGCACGAGCGTTGCTCGCGGATTAGTTTGCACAAGAGTTGCTCGTGGCTTAGCCGTGAGGGTGGCAGGCCCCCACGGGGAGTTTGCGCGAGGGTTGCTCGCGGCTTAGTTTGCACGAGGGTTGCTCGTGGCTTAGCCGTGAGGGGGGCAGGCCCCCACGAGGAGTTTGTGCGAGGGTTGCTCGCTGCTTAGTTTGCACGAGGGTTGCTCGCTGCTTAGCCGTGAGGGGGACAGGCCCCCATGGGGAGTTTGCGCAAGGGTTTCTCGCGGCTTAGTTTGCACGAGGGTTGCTCGCGACTTAGCCGTGAGGGGGGCAGGCCCCCACGGGGAGTTTGTGCGAGGGTTGCTTGCGGCTTAGTTTGCACGAGGGTTCCTCGCGACTTAGTTTGTATGAGGGTTGCTCGCGGCTTAGCCGTGAGGGGGGCAGGCCCCCATGGGGAGTTTGCGCGAGGGCTGCTCGCGGCATAGTTTGCACAAGGTTTGCTCGTGGCTTAACTGTGAGGGGGGCAAGTGTAACGACCTAGGGAGGATTTCTGAACTAGCCTGCTTGCTTCATTAAATCGAGTGTCAATACGAGTCCAGATTTTTGTGAAGGGTTGATTTGGACGCACCATTGTGCTAATCTTTGAGCATTTTAATGTTAGGTACACATCATTATGTTGCTGGAATCCATCATGAAGGGTTGATTTGGAGCTCCAATCGTCTTGCGTTGCTGGTACACTCTTGTTCCCTGATTTTCTATTTTAGTTTCCTTATGAGGGCCACCCACCTTCAATTGGACGTGGTGTGTCTCCCTCGATTCATTGCGAACCACCGGGTCGATTGTGTCCGTCCCCGACATATTTTTTGCATTAGTAATCCGACATGCGAGTCTGGATTTAGGCATGTTGTGTGTAGCCTATCTGTGGCGGTAAGCCCGGATCAGTGATGTTTATGATATGCATATCGATTAGTTCTTGACGCGCTAACGGGAATGTCCCATCAATTTTATGCAGCGTTTTAGTTAGTGCAATGGAGAAATTTTTTTCTAAAAAAGGAGCATGTCAAAGATTGTTAGATTCTCAGGAGTTATTTGCAATTGGTGAAAGAAGCCGCGTAGACGAGTTCAAAATTGAAGATCTACCTTCAGATCCGGGCTTAAGACTTCCTATTAACTCATACGATGCAAACATTCAAGAGTCTATACGAAGATATTATTTGCAAAAGGGTCCTTGTCAACCTCATCTAGAAAATTTTCCCCAAACAGAAATCAGAAACAAAGCTCGACGCTTTAATAAGAATTGGTTTAACAAGTTTAAAGGCTGGTTAGAATATATCAAAGAAAAAGATGCAGCATTCTGCCTTTACTGTTATATTTTTCCTCAAAGGGGTTGTGAGCCTACTTTTACCACGAGAGACTTCAGAAATTGGAAAGATAAATCAGTATTGGACAGACATGTCGGAAGTCACACTACTCCACACAATGCTTCTAGAAAACTATGCGAGTCTTTGATGAATCAAAAACAGGGTATTCAAATTGCTTTTGCAAGATAAGATGAATAACAAAGTTAGGATTGTCGCGCTCGTTTATATGCTTCAATCGATTGTGTTAGATTTCTTTTACGACAAGGATTGTCCTTTCATGGTCATGATGAGACTAAAGATTCTACCAACAGAGGAAATTTTCTTGAGCTTTTGGAGTTTCTTGCATCACATAATAATGACATCAACTCAGTTGTGTTACAAAATGCTCCTCAAAACTGTCAACTTACATCGCCTAAGATTCGAAAAGAAATAGTATCAGCAATTGCAATAGTGACAACAAATAAAATTGTTCAAGAAATTGGAGAAGACTGTTATACAATTTTAGTGGATGAATCACGTGATGTATCTACAAAAGAGCAGATGTCTGTTGTTTTACGATATATTAGTTCCAATGGCACGATCACAGAACGTCTTCTTGGGTTTGTTCATGTAGTAGATACTTCTGCGTTATCCCTTAAAGCAGCTATAGATCATTTATTTATGAGCTATGGTCTTAGTATTTCTACATTGCGTGGGCAGGGATATGATGGTGCTAACAATATGAAATGAGAGTTCAGGGGGTTAAAAGCTTTAATTTTGAATGAGAACAGTTGCGCTTTCTATGTTCACTGTTTTGCACATCAACTGCAATTGGTACTGGTAGCTATTGCAGAAAAAATTCCGATATTACTGAGCTTTTCACACTTATTAACACAATAATGAATCTTGTTGGTGGCTCTTGCAAACGTCGTGATTCTCTTAGAGCCTTGGAAGTTGATCAAGTTGCTACAGAGCTTGGATGTGGGGACTTGGAAAGTGGACGAGGGTTGAATCAACCTTTAGAGCTCAAACACGCTGGTGACACGAGGTGGGGGTCACATTATGACACAGCTTTAAATTTTATTCGCATGTTCTCTTCTATTGTTGATGTGCTGGAGATTATCATAGTTGATGGGGCAGATGGAAACCAAAGAGGAATGACAAGCGCACTTATCCAAGTTATCTTGACTTTCAAATTTGCATTTGTTATTCATTTGATGAAAAATATTTTGTCAAAAACAAATGAACTATCACAAGCATTGCAGAGGAAAGATCAAGATATTGTAAATGCAATACATTTCGTAAAATTATCAAAACTATTATTATGACCGAAGTCTCAACTTTCTGTAGAAAACATGACATAAAAATTGTTAATATGGAAGGGAAGTTTGTTCAGCAAGGTAGATCAAGACGCAATGCACGTGAGATTACAAATAAACATTATTTCAGAATTGAAAATTTTAATGCAGTGCATGATTAGATGCTAAATGAGTTAAATGATCGCTTTGATGAAGTAAACACAGAATTACTCTTATGTGTTGCTTGTCTAAACCCAAAGGATCATTTTATTTCTTATGATAAACAAAATTACTTCATCTTGATGCATTATATCCGTATGATTTTACGCCAACAGAGCTGCAGTTACTTGAAGGACAACTTGACATATATATTTTTGATATGCGATCTACATCAACGGACACATTTTCTGATGTTAAAGGATTAGTGACCTTCTGAAAAAAATGGTTGAATTAAAAAAAGATAATCACTATCAGTTAGTTTTAGATTGTTGAAGTTGGTTTGCCTCTTACCAATTGCTACAGCTACTGTTGAAAGAACGTTTTCTGCAATGAAGATCATAAAGAATCGGTTGTGAAATAGAATGGGTGATGAATGGATGAATGATTGTTTGGTTGCTTACATTGAAAAAGAAGTTGTCGATACTATTGCAACAGAAACTATTATTTCACGTTTTTAGAGCATGTGTCAACGGAAAGTATCTTGTTGAATTGTAAGTTTTTAAGATTTAAACCTTTTTTTTGTAATTTTGTGTTCAATTTTTTATTGTAATATTGTGTTCAATTTTTGATTGTAATATTTTGTTCAATATTTTCCTCACAAAGATATCTTTGCAAATAAAATATTTCGGGGCTGCTGCCCCCGAACCCCCGCTCAGGGTGCGCTGCCCCCCGAACACACCGAATTGACAGTACTTAGATTGTGCCCGTGTGGAGTTCGACGCTCGGGGAAGGGGTGGTCTCGCGCATACTCCGCTCCTGCAAGAAAAACAATAAAGAAGACAAGGAGAAACAGACCCAAGGGCTCGGCAGGGAGGTCCCACCACACACCCGGAAGATCTCAGAGCGCTTCCCCTCCTTAGCCAGATGCCGAGCTAAGGTACCCTCAGAGAGCTCTTGGAAACTGGAGCAAGGAGGCACTGAAAGTGTCCCCTCTGAGGTTGTAACACCCCCTATCCGTCGCATAGCATATAGCAGTAGGTCCGGCCGGGGCCCGACGCCATATACTACAGACAGACCGGGTGGTTACTTATGGAAACCATCCAACCAATCTCAACGTCCTACACAGAGCATTCTAGCGGAAGCATTAAATTAAAGTTGTAAACAAGAACCCAGCATTAACACGAATGTCCACTAGTACGAAACAGGAATGTTATTACAAAATACTCAAAACAAGCCTTAAGGCCTTACAAAATGTGACACGGCCGTGTGCACTTCATGTTTAAAAGAATTGAACTGGTAGGAATTGAAAGATTGAATATGGTGCACTTCATGTTTAAGCTATGATATTACTAAAAAGGAAGATGTGATAGATCTTATATGCGCATTACGTTATTTTACATTGTCATCATTTGGGAGTCATATAGATGATTAGATCATGGCCATGGATATGTTTGATTAATGAAATGAGTCTAGTGGACCAATACTTAGAGCGTTGTCTCCCTACGGGTAGTATTGTGAAGGGATGTAAGTGCGGGGTTGACCGCCACTTGTTTTGGTTGTGTTGAGATAGGGTGCGGATGGATGGTTGGGCTGTGCTCTCGTGTTTACTTCCGAGGCCCCTTCCATGTTGTGTTGATATGGTGTTTGCATGTGGTGTGAGTCGACACGCGGTGTCGTAATCCCGGGTTAAGGATAGTGTGGCAGGTCTACGGGCTCGCCAGTCGTCACACCGACGGGAGTTGACAGTTAGACTTGGTCGGTTTGGGTTGTGTCCTCGGTGTTCACGTCCCGAGGCCCCTCCGGCCATGTGAACGGTTGGGCTGTGTCCTCGTGCTTTCTTCCGAGGCCCCTTCCGGGTCACGCAAGGCCAGTTCGGGCTGTGTTCTTGGTGCACATCTACCCAAGACCCCGCTGGGCCATAGTACGCAGGGGTTCCGCTGTTGTGTTCTTAGCGTTGAGGCGTACGGAGGCCTAGGTGAAGTAGTGTGATACCGCCTAGTAGTAGAAGTGCCCGTTCTACTATCACCGCCTGGCCACGGCGGCTGATGCCTGAGAGATTAGCTACCTGCTCGAAAAGTGGGAACTATAGTCTGTGTCGACATAGCAATTGCATGGGTGTGCATGGGTGAGTCATTGCATAGCATTCATAGCATTTCATATCATTGCACCACAAGATCCTCATCGTATAAGTTTGTATGGGCACTCTTATACGATGAGTTACTTTTATGTAACCCGATCCTTAACTTATAAGTTTGTATGAGCATTCTTATAAGTTAAGTTACTTTCCTGCTGTTACTTATACTTGCTAGTTTAGTGTAGCTCTTACTTAAATGCTGAATATGATGTTGTTACTCTTACATTACCTTGCCACCTGCTTGTACTTCCTTTACTTGCATACTTATTATATACTATACTCTTGTTCCTTTTCTCCGCCCGGTGCCGAGGAGTCGCCGGGGGAGCGGATGTGAAACCACTTAGTCGTTTCGACTAACGGTTGCTACGTCTTCCCTTTTTAGGAGGTCACGCCGCAGGTAGAGCAGCCGCAGACTACGCCGCAGGACAGCCAGGCCAGGACGACAGGGCCTGACGTGACGGTGCCGTCGATATCGTCTGTTTCCGATGTTAGTGTTTTGCTTACTCTGATGTAGCCCGTTTGGGCAATGATTAGCTGTACTCTGATATTTTGTAGAAGCATGTTTAGCTTCTCTTTATTGATGTATTTGGACATTATGACTTAGTGTGGATTTTGACTTCTTCTGTTTATTTATTTGGTTGGGTTGGCATGATATATTGATATTGTTGTAGCCGGCGGAATATGCATCTTGTGGTACAGGTTAGCCCGTGTGCTAATGCTACCGCAAGGCGGCTGTTCCGGGCATAAGACTCCCCCTTCGTGCCGTGTTTTGGAATCCGGGGAGGAGGGGTCTTACAAATGGTATCAGTTTGCCACGATCCTCAACTAAGAAGTCATTCAACAATGGTGCCACCCCCGTTTGGTTAGTCAGTTTGGGGACAAACTGACTTAGCGGAAGCAGTGGTGTGCCCATATGTAATTCACATTAAGTTTGTCCAACTTTGACCTTAAGTTTAGCCAACCTGACCACAAATTTGTCGTGTATGTGTAGGTTCCACTGCATGTTGAGCCGATGGGGGGTACTCCTACCCCTCCCATACCCACTCAGTTCCAACAGTCTGAGTTGGGGCAAACGCTTACCGCCATTCTTGATGCTTTTAAGGCACAGCAGGCTCTGGTGCAACAACAAGCCCCGAGCTCCAACTGGCTGAGCACCTTCCGGGCTCTCTCCCCTCCCGTCTACCTTGGGACGAAGTCAGCCGTACGTACAGAGGAATGGCTAGACACGATAGAAGAGTTGCTGGCTGGTATCCGTTGCCCGGCCAACATGGCAGTGACATTGGCAGTGTCCGTCTTGGACTTACATGCGAAAAGGTGGTGGAAGTCCCTCATGGGCTCTACCTTCCAAGGCCGGATCTACACAGAGATAAGTTGGAGTGAATTCTCGGGTGTTTTCTTGGAGCACTTTATCCTACATCGGTCCGAGATGAGCTTGAGCAGAGGTTCCTTCTAATAAAGCAGGGATCAAAGTCGGTTACAGAATACCAGCGGGAATTCCAGCATCTCGCAAGGTTCGCAGACTCTTATGAGTTGGATGACAGAGGTTATTCCAAGCGCTTCTATAAAGGGCTGCGAGATCCCCTAAGGCAGTCCCTTTTGTTTATAGCGGATGGTAGCTTGGCAGAGATCATTGATATGGCGAAAAGATTGGAGGCGGACCACCTGGGTTGTAGTAAGAGGCCTGCGGAGGACGTGATGGAAGCCGACCCAAGTAATAGAAGGAGACGGGACTTCAGAGGAGGAAGAGGTTATCAAAGAGGTGGCGGGCGTGTCCACCGAAACTATAGGGTGGAGCATCCAGTTCCGCAGCCGCCTGCGTTGCCTCCACCCCCACAGCATCAGCGATTTCAACAACCTGAAGGGCGTCGTGGTCTGGTGTGCTTCGAATGCAACCAGCCGGGCCACATCCGGCGTTTTTGCCCGCAGCTTTATGGGAACGCCCCTCCTGCCCTCCCTCCTGCTCTCCCTCCTGCTCTCCCTCCAGCAGCTCCACGAGGGCGGGGACATATGCGCGGTCGAGGACGAGGACCGCCAAGAGGAAACCCCGGACCGGTCCGGGATCAGGTGTACGCGCTTGACATGGCGCAGGAAAGGAACCCACAAGATGTGATTGCAGGTATGATTTAATTAATTTACATATTTGCATGATCTAGCTTGAATTGATTAGAACTTACTAGCCACTAGCAATAAGTTTTGGTTGTTGGTACTTAGGCACCGTGATTATTGGCGGGAAGACAGCCTATGCACTGTTCGATACCGGTGCCTCACACTCCTTTGTGTCCGAGGATTTCATAAAAGACATGGGGGATGTACAGTACTTCACTGGCATAGCCCGACGTGTACGCCTTCCGGACGGCTCAGAGATGATCGCAACCGCCAAGTGCGAGTTGGAGTTATTTATTGATGGGAAGGCCTTTGATACGCCGGCCACGGTTCTGAGAATGCCGGAGTTTGACATCATTTTGGGCATGGCATGGCTGGACTGGCACTTCGCGAGGATCGACTGCGCGGAGAAACAGATCTATTTGAGGCATGGAGACTCTGACGTCATCTTCCAAGGTATTGGCTTCGCGCCACGTATGATATTATCTTCTATTCAGGCTGTAAAGGCTCATATGAAGGGGGATGAGGTCTTCATGATCTGGTTCGAGTTGAAGGAAGCAGCGTTGGAATTAAAGGATGTACGGGTAGTGCGGGATTTTCCTGAGGTATTTCCTGAGAAGCTACCAGGATTACCTCCGCATAAAGAGGTTGACTTCCAGATCAATCTAGTACCAGGTGCCAAGCCTGTATCCAAGGCTCCGTACAGAATGGCTCCGAAAGAACTCGCGGAGTTTAGAGTTCAATTGCAAGAACTGGTGGATTCAGGGTTCGTTCGCCCCAGTTCATCACCATGGGGAGCCCCTGTGCTGTTCGTGAAGAAGAAGGATGGAACACTGCGATTGTGCATAGATTATCGGGAACTCAATCGGTTGACGGTGCGGAACACTTATCCACTACCGCGGATCGATGAGTTGTTCGATCAACTAGTGGGAGCACATTGGTTTTCTAAATTGGATTTGCGCTCCGGGTACTATCAGTTGAGGATACATGAGGGGGACATTCAGAAAACAGCATTCAGTTCGAGATATGGTTTGTATGAGTTCACAGTAATGCCGTTTGGGCTCACAAATGCCCCTTCGGCCTTCATGAGTTTGATGAACAAGGTGTTTGAACCGTATTTGGACATCTTCGTCATTGTTTTCATCGACGACATCTTGTTCTACTCAAAGACGGAGGAGGAGCATGTCGAGCACCTGACCTTGGTTTTGAAGAAATTGAAGGAGCATGCCTTGTATGCCAAGTTTAGCAAGTGTGAATTCTGGCTTAAGGAGGTTGCCTTCTTGGGGCATGTGATCAGTGGAGCAGGATTAGCTGTGGATCCAGCTAAGGTGCGGGCCGTGAAGGAGTGGTCGCCCTTGAAGTCGGCGGCTGATGTACGAAGCTTTCTTGGACTTGCTGGCTACTACCGCAAGTTCGTGAAAGGTTTTTCCAAGATTGCCCTTCCTCTTACCTCCTTGACGAAGAAGGGTGTGCCATTTGAGTGGACACCTCAATGTGAAGAGGCATTTCAAGAATTGAAAGATAGGCTTACCTCCGCCCCCATCCTTGCACTTCCGTCTGGGAAGGAAGGATTCCAAGTTTACACGGACGCATCATATCAAGGGATGGGAGCGGTGCTGATGCAGCACGGGCATGTGATCGCTTATGCTTCAAGGCAGTTAAAGAAACATGAAATCAATTACCCGATTCATGATTTGGAGTTGGGAGCAGTGGTGTTCGCTTTGAAAGTCTGGAGGCATTATTTATATGGCGTGCACTGCGAGATCTTTTCCGATCACAAAAACTTGAAGTATGTTCACACTCAGAAGGAGTTGAACCTGAGACAACGGCGGTGGTTGGAATTTTTATGCGACTACGAGTTCACCATGAACTACCACCCGGGAAAGCGAACTCGGTAGCTGATGCCTTGAGTAGAAAAGTGCCAGGCTCTAGCCCAGAGTCTCGGCTGATGAGTATGGAGTTGGCTCGGATGATCGAGGAGATGGAAATTACTCTAGTATTCAAGGACCACCGATGAGTACTTGGCCGAGCAAGGAATGGATGCGTCCTTGGCCCCGGCAATCAAGGCAATTGAAGATAGGACCACCGATGAGTACACACTCAAAGACGGCCTCGTTTATTTTCGTGGCCGACTTTATATTCCCAAGGGCGGCAAAATTCGGGAGGATATCTTGAGAGAGGCACATTCCTCTCAATATTCAGTGCACCCTGGTATTGCTAAGATGTACGCCGGATTGCGGAAGACCATGTGTTGGCCGGGAATGAAGAAGGATGTTCGCTACTATGTTACACATTGCGAAGCTTGCCAAAGAGTGAAGGCTGAATGCAGGAGTCCCGGTGGTTTGTTGCAGTCGCTGCCCATCCCCGAATGGAAGTTCGAGATATCTCCATGGACTTTGTTCATGGGTTACCTCGTTCCCGCTCCGGGAATGATTCGGTGTGGGTTATTGTGGATCGACTAACAAAGGTGGCCCGGTTCATTCCAATGAAGAAGGAAGCACACGTGGGTGTTTTGGTACGCCTTTTTGTGGAGCAATTTGTACGGTATCATGGCGTGCCCAAGACAATTGTTTCGGATAGGGATGGTCGGTTTACATCCAATGAGTGGAAGGCAGTACAGGCGTATTTGGGCTCACGCCTAACCTTTAGTACCGCATTTCATCCACAGACTGACGGGCAGTCTGAAAGGACCATCAGGACACTGGAAGATTTATTGAGGTTATGCGTGCTGGACAGAGGAGAGCCATGGGAAAGGCTCTTGCCCCTGGTGGAATTCTCCTATAATAATAGCCATCAGGCGAGCATCGGCATGGCGCCCCATGAAGCCCTTTACGGAAGAAGGTGCAGGACTCCCTTGTCTTGGGTGCAAGATGAAGATCCGAAGGCATTGGGAAACGAATACATAGATGATACTGATGCGGCGGTCAGATTGATACGGGATCGCATGTTGGAGGCTCAAAGTCGACAGGCGAAATATTACAACAAAAAGCACCGGATGGTGGAGTTCCAGGTGGGCGAAAAAGTGTTCCTTAAGATTCGGCCGATGCATGGAGTGTCACGGGTGCGGGGAGTGAAAAAGCTCAGCCCAAGGTATGTTGGGCCTTATACTATATTGGAAAGAATTGGCCCGTTGGCCTATCGGTTGGAGTTACCACCAGAACTAGAAAATCTCCATGACGTGTTCCATGTGTCGTCGCTTCGAAAAGCACTGTTGCGGCCCGACCAGTATATTCCCACTACTGATGGTGCAGTGGCATCAGATAGGTCTGTGCGACTAGAGCCGGTGCGGATTGTTGACAGCGAGACAAGGACTTTGCGCCGCAAAAGTGTACCCTTGGTGAAGGTACTATGGTCGAATCATGGGAAGAAGAGTACACGTGGGAGCCAATGGATTTAATGCAGCAACGCTACCCGGAGTTGTTTGCTCAAGGTAATCTTATTTAAAAGCATATGTTAAATTTCCTGTTATGCTCTTCTCCCCATAGCCTAAGCCTGATTTCGGGGACAAAATCTTTTATTTTGTTTATAGGATTTGTAACGTCCCGAATCGCTCTAGGCCCCTAGTGTGTGTGTTTTGAGTCAGGAGGGTTGACTTGAGTCCTGAGAGCACAGGGAATTGGACTGCACTTGTGGAGAAATGGAGAATCAGTGTAAAAAGGAGGTGACACGGGTAGGACACGGCCGTGTGCCTACCCGTGTGCGTCGAATTGAGCTCGACGAGCCGTGTCGAGATCGTCGAGCTGTGTCGACACCAAGTGACACGGGTAGGGACACGGCCGTGTGCCTACCCGTGTGCGTCGAGTTGAGCTCGACGAGCCGTGTCGAGATCGTCGAGCTGTGTCGACACCAAGGGACACGGGTAGGGACACGGCCGTGTGCCTACCCGTGTGCGTCGAGTTGAGCTCGACGAGCCGTGTCGAGATCGTCGAGCTGTGTCGACACCAAGGGACACGGGTAGGGACACGGCCGTGTGCCTACCCGTGTGCGTCGAGTTGAGCTCGACGAGCCGTGTCGAGATCGTCGAGCTGTGTCGACACCAAGGGACACGGGTAGGGACACGGCCGTGTGCCTACCCGTGTGCGTCGAGTTGAGCTCGATGACCCGTGTCGAGATCGTCGAGCTGTGTCGACACCAAGTGACACGGGTAGAGACACGGCCGTGTCCCTACCCGTGTGCGTCGAGTTGAGCTCGACGAGAAGTGTCGAGAGGCAACCCGAGAAGTACACGGCCAAGGACACGGCCGTGCACACGGCCGTGTCATGTGGACACGGGTCGGGACACGGGCGTGTCCCAACCCGTGTCAAGTATTGAACCGACATGGAAACTGTCGTTGCCGCTTCGCCAGGCAGGACACGGGTAAGGACACGGCCGTGTCCCTACCCGTGTCACATTTTATATATATAGGGGACAGAAAACCTAGCCGTTTTCATGCTCTTTTCATCCCCTAATTCCTGTGAGAACTCCTGTGAGAGGGAAAACTGCAGAAGCAAGTTTTACCAAAGGAGATCCGCCATCGCCGTGAAAGAGAAGATGCCGCCAAGGAGAACTACGAGATCCATGGCTAGAAATGGTGGTACCGCTGGAGCCAATGTGAGTTTCCTACCCTCTCCCTTGGTGCTAGATCTATAGTTATTTTCCTAGGAGAGACATCGACTCAAGAGAGTCTTGATGGTGAGGAGGAGTTTTCTAGGAAAGGTCATGCAAAGACTTGTGTCTTAGGTTTTAGATCTCTTCAACCACGCCCTTTTTCAATGGATGATAAGGGATGGTTTCGTGAAAGGTTTTGGCCTCTGAGGGTGAATAAGGGAGGAGGTTTTCTGGAATGATTTTGAAGATCGCCTTGAGGAGGAAGATGAACCGATGCCGTTCATTCCGCCTTAAGTTGCGTGCAGAATCTGTATTCTGCGCGCAGCGAACTTCGTGATCATTTTTAAGTGTGTTATGGTAGACTGGGCTTTTGACTAAACACGAAAGTTGAAGCCCTTGAAAATACCTTTCCAACGAGTGGTTGCACGACTTCCGGTGAAGTCTGTAGCCACGGAAAATCCAAACGAAAATGGTGTTTAATAAATCCTGCATGCAGAAACTGTGTTCTGTACGCAGCGGACTTCAAGTCCGATTTCAAATAGGATAATGTCAAATCTGGGTTGAGCTCTGAATATGAAAGATGTAGTCCATGGAAATACCTTTCCATCGAGGGATTACACGACTTCACCGGATTCCTGCAGCCTCGGGAATCTCCGGTCGAAGTTGCTGACCAGATTCAACCTGCGCCTAAATTCTGGGCTTAATGGAAAATGGATTTTTTCGGTGAATTATTAATGCAAGATACTTGCCTTGGATGAACCCTATGATTAATCATTTGTTGTGTGATTGAAGTATCTTATTAATCGTATTCATATTACCAATTGTGAAACAAACTTGTTTAAAAGAATTGAACTGGTAGGAATTGAAAGATTGAATATGGTGCACTTCATGTTTTAAGCTATGATATTACTAAAAAGGAAGATGTGATAGATCTTATATGCGCATTACGTTATTTTACATTGTCATCATTTGGGAGTCATATAGATGATTAGATCTGGCCATGGATATGTTTGATTAATGAAATGAGTCTAGTAGACCAATACTTAGAGCGTTGTCTCCCTACGGGTAGTATTGTGAAGGGATGTAAGTGCGGGTTTGACCGCCACTTGTTTTGGTTGTGTTGAGATAGGGTGCGGATGGATGGTGGGCTGTGCCCTCGTGTTTACTTCCGAGGCCCCTTCCATGTTGTGTTGATATGTGTTTTGCATGTGGTGTGAGTCGACACGCGGTGTCGTAATCCCGGGTTAAGGATAGTGTGGGCAGGTCTACGGGCTCGCCAGTCGTCACACCTACGGGAGTTGGCAGTTAGACTTGGTCGGTTGGGCTGTGTCCTCGGTGTTTCACGTCCCGAGGCCCCTCCGGCCATGTGAACGGTTGGGCTGTGTCCTCGTGCTTTCTTCTTCCGAGGCCCCTTCCGGTCACGCAAGGCCAGTTCGGGCTGTGTTCTTGGTGCACATCTACCCAAGACCCCGCTGGCCATAGTACGCAGGGCTCCGCTGTTGTGTTCTTAGCGTTGAGGCGTACGGAGGCCTAGGTGAAGTAGTGTGATACCCGCCTAGTAGTAGAAGTGCCCGTTCTACTATCACCGCCTCTGGCCACGGCGGCTGATGCCTGAGAGGTTAGCTACCTGCTCGAAAAGTGGGAACTATAGTCTGTGTCGACATAGCAATTGCATGGGTGTGCATGGGTGAGTCATTGCATAGCATTCATAGCATTTCATATCATTGCACCACAAGATCCTCATCGTATAAGTTTGTATGGGCACTCTTATACGATGAGTTACTTTTATGTAACCCGATCCTTACTTATAAGTTTGTATGGACATTCTTATAAGTTAAGTTACTTTCCTGCTGTTACTTATACTTGCTAGTTTAGTGTAGCTCTTACTTAATGCTGATATGATGTTGTTACTCTTACATTACCTGTCACCTGCTTGTACTTCCTTTACTTGCATACTTATTATATACTATACTCTTGTTCCTTTTCTTCGCCCGGTGCCGAGGAGTCGCCGGGGGGCGGATGTGAAACCACTTAGTCTTTTCGACTAACGGTTGCTACGTCTTCCTTTTTAGGAGGTCACGCCGCAGGTAGAGCAGCCGCAGACTACGCCGCAGGACAGCCAGCCAGGACGACAGGGCCTGAGCGTGACGGTGCCGTCGATAACCGTCTGTTTCCGATGTTAGTGTTTTGCTTACTCTGATGTAGCCCGTTTGGGCAATGATTAGCTGTACTCTGATATTTTGTAGAAGCATGTTTAGCTTCTCTTTATTGATGTATTTGGACATTATGACTTAGTGTGGATTTTGACTTCTTCTGTTTATTTATTTGGTTGGGTTGGCATGATATATTGATATTGTTGTAGCGGGCGGAATAGGCATCTTGTGGTACAGGTTAGCCCGTGTGCTAATGCTACCGCAAGGCGGCTGTTCCGGGCATAAGACTCCCCCTTCGTGCCGTGTTTTGGGATCCGGAGGGGGGGGGGGTCTTACAAAATGTTTCACTTGAATATTCATTTTTACAAACACGGCACACGGGCCGGTCATACATGAATAAAGCGTAAACATTTCCATTTGGGCCTTCGAGGGCCGGCTTCGCAAAAAGGGCTTTAGCCCGCTATTGACCGCTTGGTCCAGCTGCACCTGCAAGCAACAAACCACCGCACGGTGGCAAACAAGGCAACGGTCAGCATGCTGACCAAATTATAACGATCCCGCCCCAACTCGGGGCGGCGATGCTCCTTCCCTGCATTTCATTAGCATAAGCGAGCAATGTAAATATAGCCATTTCATTCAACAGGCGGAGGCTCAACGGCCACACACCCGTGCACTCAGGGCACATTCTTGGTGAACGCATCTAAGTCTGCCGACTCACCGCCATCACCCTTTGGACGGCCAAAAAATGAGCATTTGTCTTCCTGCATGGGTCACGGTAATTAAAACCATAGACCGCCGAAGACCTCATCTATGCCAACGGCGCTAATCCGAACGACATAGAGTAGGTACGGTTCCATCTAACCCGTGCTCACAACGCAACGGAATTTAAACCATATGCGCCCGCAACGGTAATTTAACCATATGCGCAGGTCAAACTTCTCCCGAGTCCCATTTCCATCACATGTCACATAACCCCGGTTATGTTCAAGTTGGCTTTCAAGCACCAAGTTGGCAAGATCTCGTCCTCCGCCCAGTTTTCCGGGCGCACCTTGGGTTAGTCCCCAAGGCTCCCTGCTCCAATCTACCGCGTAGAAAACCCGAAAAACAACCAATAGCACGGAGTCTTCTCCGGCCTTATGCAATGCAACATCACCGATCCAGACTAACATGTCCGGTAGGCTTCATAATCAATGCCTATGTCCGTTCTCGCATACTGACTCTAAACACGGGGACTTCACATATCTACCCAAAGGAACGCCTCCAACTCCCGCAAACTCGCGAGAGCGGGCTTCCTATGCTAAGAAAGAAACGACTCATGCTCAAGATGAGGATCGTTACCCTGCGTTCCTCTTTGGGCGCCATCGGAAAGTAATCGGATGGAAATTACCGCACTAGCGTTGCCTCCTCGGATCCGGAGTCGGCTTGCGATTCGGAGCTCCGAAGCTCCTCCAATGGCGGATCTAGCTCCTTCTTCTTCACTTAGCTCTCCTCTCTCTCTAAGACTTTAGAAAGAGATCACTTAAAGAAAAGTGAGGGTTTTCTAAAACAAACCCGGGTATATCCCTTCAGAACAACCCCCAGCCGTTGGATCTTCAGTCAAAGAAATGACGGCTTCGATTCGGGACTGAAATGCCCAATCTGGACCGAACACGGCGTGGCACACGCCCGTGTCCAGGGCCGTGTGCCTCATTCGCCGTCAAAATCGGATCACCTAGAACCTCACACGGGTATCGAACACGCCCTTGTTCGAGCTGACACGCCCTATTCCACCTGACCACGGCCGTGTAGCCGGCCGTGTACCCCATGATTTTTCCCCATTTTCAACCCGAGCACTGCACGGGTTTCTAGGACACGCCCGTGTCCATACCCGTGTCACCTTGACACGCCTGGGCTCCAGGCGTGTATCGTCTCGACACTTCGTGGCTAAGTGTCGACACAGGTCGACACGCCCTGCGACACGCCCGTATCGCAGGCCGTGTGCCATGTCTCGACACATTGTCGACACCAAAGTGTCGACTTTCGCGGGACGAGTGTCGACACGGGCTGACACGCCCTGCGACACGCCCGTGTCGCAGGCCGTGTGCCATGTCTCGACACATTGTCGACACCAAAGTGTCGACTTCGCGGCTAAGTGTCGACACGGGTCGACACGCCCTGCGACACGCCCGTGTCCAGGCCGTGTGCCCAGTCTCAACACAATGTCGAGACCAAAGTGTCGACTCCCGCCTTAGTGTCACCAGGCTTGACACGCCCTGGACACGCCCGTGTCCCAGGCCGTGTGCCAGGCCGTGTGACGTCTCGGGTTGGGATTTGGGATTATTTTCCTTGAGGCACACGGCCTCAGACACGGGCGTGTCTGAGGGCGTGTCGGGTACACGCCCGTGACACGGGCGTGTCACACGGGCGTGTACTGGTTGGATTGAGTCGGTTGTTTGCCGCTTAGGGGACACGGGGCCTGTGACACGGGCGTGTCACAGGGCGTGTCATCAGGCCGTGTTTTGGGTTTTCTGGCCAGATCTGAGCCGTTTGTTTCCCTCTTCCTGGATCCAGTGGCTGGGCTTTGTCCAGGTGTCTTGGAGGCCGAGATTTGAAGATAAATCCCTTATCTTCTCTTCTTCTTCTTCTTCTTCATTTTCATTCCGGGAGAAAGGGGAAAGGCCTAAGGGAGAGAGAAGGGAGGAGTCTTCCAGCTGCTGTAGGAGCTGCGGAGTGCGGATCGAAGATCCGAGAGCGGATTCGTGAAGGAGAGCGAGGCGGTGAGTTCCATCCGGCTACTTCATGGCGCCGAAGCGATCTTCAAGGGTAACGATCTCTTTCTTGGACATCGAAGTCCTTTCTCTATACATGTGCTTGGAATCCTCCACCAAGAGGTGGATCGCGGAAGTGATTCTTTGTTGTGTCTGCATTTAGAGCCGGAAATATAAGTACGGTGTAGGCATGCTGTGTGAAGCCATCCGGACCGTAGTCTGGATTGGTGATGCTCATGGGTAAACCAGAGAAGACTCTGTGGCTTTGATGATGTGCAAAATGGATTTTATTGTGATGAATGTATGGATTACTGCTTGTGAGGAGGCTTTGGTGAAGCTCCTGGATATGTGATGATCATTGGTAGCACGCCTGGGGAGCGCGTGATAAACCCGGCCTGTTACACCACTAGGGGG